>JAUTBZ010158844.1:0-11106 GCA_032361785.1 Lepetodrilus galriftensis | reverse complement strand
GCCGCTAGGCAAAAGTCAAGCTTTTGTTTTTCTGGCGAAAATACGTAAGTTGTTAACGTTGGCTATTCTGGGGAATTGAATGGATATCCAGTGTGTGTTTTGGAGTAAGTATGAAATAGAAATGTGTGTAACTGACCGGTTCGTATATTTTGGGCATATCGAAGTCAGCATCATCAGGTTCTTCACCAGTGGCTTCTGGGGCGTCCCTGAGAGAAGAAACAGGAAGTGATGTCACAGCACGACCTCAACTAGTTATCTCAACAACTATCATGTTTATCAGGGAGAGTTTTCTATACAAATTGTGGCTATATCTCTTTATACATCCTAGCTTAATGTTTATTTTTGCTGAAGTAGACAATATGGCTAAAATGGTTTTAGCACAAGAACATTACTCAAAAATCATATGGTCCTAATATTTCTATGAGTTGTTTATTTACATTTGAGGGGGAAATTGATAACATTTAACATTTCTGAATGGCTCTTTCAAAACAGTTTTCACTCTCTCAATCTCTCATACACTCTCCTTCTCTCTAAAATCACAGGAATTTGATATTATGGTTATCAAAAAAAGTCTCAAATTACTGTAAATAAATTAGACATCAGTAAATATGGTAGGTACATATTTACTGTGATCATATTTTATTCATAGGAATTTCTAAACAGTTTTTATAGACATAATTTCCAATTCCATCACCACTTTGTGCAAATGTGTTGTCTAATATATGTGTAATTAGTTATCCACACAATATATAATGACATCTACTTTCATGCTGGCGTTTGTTATTAAAACGTTTTGTTTATTTTGTTATTCACACATGTTATTATTTGTTATTTCACAGTGCTGTAGGTGCAAGCAGATATATAAGTACGTGTTGACGATGATGGATGATGTCACGTCTATGGAGGGTTTAGATGACAGGTGCAGGGATACAGACACCATCAGTACGGACAACACCAATTATGTTAACCCTCTCCATACTGAAGGCAACCATAGATGCTCTAAAGAGCAGTGCCTGTGCCGATTTCCAGCAGGGAGAGGGTTAAATAAACTGTCTATCTTCTATGACAATAATGACAACAAATAATCTTTTAAATATTTCTACACCCACCCAAAAAAAAACCAGATATATATTTCTTAAAACACCATAATATTGAAACGTTTTGCCAATACATGTATTTACTCACTTCTATTGCATGTTACTCTTGAAGTTGAAGGATAATATTAGGTGCATATTTAAGAGTAACATATGCAAATAAGTGGGAGAAAATATTACAGCCTTTTAAATCTAGCTCATTGAAAACTTTCTAAAAACTAAATCACTCCAAATTAATCCAAATGATTAAAGCCAAATGTTTCAAACTTTACATAAAGCCAAATGTTTCAAACTTTACATAAAGCCAAATGTTTCAAACACTATATAAAGCCAAATGTTTCAAACTTTGTATAAAGCTAAATGTTTCAAACTTACCATAAAGCCAAATGTTTCAAACACTATCTAAAGCCAAATGTTTCAAATACTATATAAAGCCAAATTTTTCAAACTTTCCATAAAGCCAAATTTTTTGAACTTTACATAAAGCCAAATGTTTCAAATAAAAGCAGCTTAAAAAAATATACAATGTAAAAATAAGCAAGGCCACAACATCAATTTTTGCCTAATACAAATTTCAAATGTCAATCCAGTAGTTAATTTGTTTGGTATTTCACAGTAGAATTTTAAATAAATAAAATTCTACGGAAATGAATATTCATAGTTAAAACAAGCAATGGAGTTAAGGAAACACACAAAAATCACCCATAGTATGAATGTCAGACTGAAACTCAAGTATTTGAAGGATAACATCTGGTATATAAATTCAGTAAGGATAACATCATAATAGTTCAGAATAGGGATATAGTTTTGTTGTTTTAAACTTCAAAACACATTAGAATTCTTAGTAGATTTGTTTTTATATTTCTTTCTTTCCTAATTTTGCAGGTGGTCCCATAGATACCTTAAGATTGCATATTTTCAAATGACCCCAAGGACCCACGTTAATTTGAACACTGGTAATAATATCATTTGAGACTGATTTCCTAAGCACTGTTTCAATAGTAATTTTACAACCAATTCTGGTTTTACAATGAAATTGTAAGTAACGTATGACATTCACCTCATAAAATCATTGAACCAATGAGTGGGTGCCACAAGCTCCTCAATTTCATCGGACATTTCAGATTCGCCAACAACACGCTTCATGGTTTTGTCGAACCAAAGATAGTCCTCTGGATTGACAAATCTAAATATGAAGCATAAAGAAAATCACACAATGTACAAGGTTAGGGTTAGAAACATTGATAGCTGAGACACTGGCCCTGGGACAGTGCTGCAAAGGATCCATATTGACTTTACCGGTCAAGATGGCATAATATTTTCAAGGGTTCAAATCTTTAAAAAAAAATTAAGCTAATAAAAAAAAATATAATTTTCTCTATTATGCCATCAATCCTAAATAAAGTCACATAAAAATAAAATCCGATTTATAATTTTATACCATCAAATCCTTTGCAGCGATTGGTCATACAGAGCCAGTGTCTCATAGACCGAGGTGGAACCATACACAGTGCCGTGTACACCTCCCTCTACACCTCCGCCTCGGTCTAACACCTCCAGCTAAGACTACCAAGCCTAGTGTGCGCTGAAGCCATGAAAAGTGCAGACAGGAACTGACGATGAGCACAAACGTCTGCCGCGGCTTTCTGTACCTCACGAAATCTACAAAATAGTCAGTGATTTCCACCATAGTGCCAAACTTCTCGCCTAGATCCTCATTTGCCACTCGCGTCACCGACTTCAGGAACCAGGCCATGTCCTCCATTCCTGTGAATCTTTGGGTTCAAACACAGACCATATGCTGATAATAATGTTTTGGTTCAATCAATATGCTGATAATAATGTTTTGGTTCAATCAATATGCTGATAATAATGTTTTAGTTCAATCAATATGCTTATAATAATGTTTTGGTTCAATCAATATGCTGATAATAATGTTTTGGTTCAATCAATATGCTGAGAATAATGTTTGGTTCAAGCAATATGCTGAGAATAACGGTTACAGAAAAATAATGATTACAACATTATGTAGCATAATAAAATTACAAATGTGAAAACAAGTAAAAAAATGTATCTATCAAAATGTAATTCATATTATCAAATAAGTTTATAATACAATGGCCCTAAAACCACGTAATGACTAACTGAAAGTCTTTGACCTGTGACCTGTGATGACCTCTGACCCATTACCTGTCTGAAATGACCCTGGAGCACTCGTGTTTCCACAGTGCCATAACCACGGCTTGACTTTTGATGGTCTCTGAAATCGTGTTCAACATGCCTTGCCAGATCCGAGACAGATCTCTCAAGTTGAAGATGTAGTGAAACTTGGCTGGGGTTGGCAGCATTTTCACCTGGAAAGTTAAAAGTTTACAGCCGCATGAGCGAGTGAGCGTGAATCTTAGTCCATTTGTGACCCACAATGGAGTCTTACCATAACACACAAAATGTTAATACAAGGATCAACATTAAAACTAGCCTGCTAGCCCGGGCCATTTCTCCCAATGCTAAAGGGGCTAAGGGCTAGTAAAAGTTCATAACATTTGTTATTTACATCACTAATCGGGTTAGTAAGTTTTGAAGTTAGTTTCTTTCGGTGTAATATACTTATTATTATATCCACCAACATAATTTACAATCATAATTCGTTTTGTTTAATGCAAAAATGAATTCTGAGTAACATTTGACCTTTTTACTAGATGACCTTGAATTATTAAATAACCTTTGACCTTTCAACATGACCTTGACCTACTGACCTTGGTGAGCTGCCAGAGCCGCCTGGTGATGGGAACAAGCTTGGAGATGAGGTCCTGAACTTCCTGGTTGAATCCTCGCTCCTTGCAGAAATGTCCGCAGCCGATCACGCGGAAGATCTTGTCGATGGACGGGTTGGACGGCAGCGTGCAGTTGAAGATGGCAAACTGACGCTTGAGACGTTGTGGGATGTCGTTACGACCGCCCCCAGGTTGAATCATGGCTGCCAGGAACTGAAAGCAAGATTGATCAACGTAACAATAAGGCACCAATATTTCAAAGAATTATCGTAGCACTGCGGGAGTTGTAACTGCATGTTAACGAATACGAGTTACAATTCTTGTAGAGCTATGATCGTTCTGTGGTTATAATAATAAAGTGAGTGAGTTATTGCTTTACATCACAGCGGGAATCTGTCACCCATACATATGATTTATACTATAGATGGTTAATGGAAAAAGAGTTAATGACCCTGGTGCATACATTTCTGTTATAGATATAAAACCACAAACACCATGCAATAGCATTAGGTTAAAATATTATTTTAAAGTCCAAGAACCAGTGAAAATATTATCTTGGGAGTCAACAGTATGGCATATTCATATAGAACAGATATTTTAAAAAATCTACCTCCAATTACAGAAAGGCAAGTTTGCAATATTACATGCACATTTGCAACATTAACATTAACCTGCAGATCTGCAACGTTGGTGAAGTCCAACTTCACCCTGTGTTCTATCTCTGTGTTCTAACCCACCTGTACATCCACAATGTTGGTGAAGTCTCCAGGTTTCTCCAGATTGTAGAAGCCGCCCGTCTCCATCAGCTCTCGGACGATCTCATTGGCTACCTGGTCGCCCCACTCGTTGATGACGGGCATGTTGATGTCGTCTATAAACACTGTCATCCTCTTCCCAGCCGGTGGTCCGTACGTGGTGCCCACACGCTTGTCCACATAGCTCTCAATTGTCCTCTGTCACAGAAGTGGGTCAAGTTTCACATTTAGAACTTTTTTTAACAGTAAATGGTAAAATTTAACATCTAGAACCTAGATCCTGATACTGTTATAATAATGAAGGAAGGAATGACGGTAATATGATTTTAACCCTCTCTCTGCTGGATTAGGCACATACACTGGCCGACGAAAGCCAAACCTAAAGTTTTGTAGGTTGAATTCAAACAGTAGGCATTTGAATGAATCGCTCGTAAAATCCCTTTCATACTAAGTATATACATATCATAATTTGTATACAAGGTTTATTTGTGTATTTATATGACAGTTAACACACGGCCCTCGGGCGTTACAGACATTTAATGCACTCTGTTTCAGGAATTACCCCTCGGGCTAATTCCTTCAACGTTGTGTATTACAGGCCTGTAACGCGCTCGGGCTGTGTGTTAACCATCACATAAAGCACAGCCACACACTGAATAGACACGGACCTGGAACATGTACGGAGTGGTGGCGGAGGAGAAGTTGAGCGACTGTCCCACGTGAACCTCGGGGTTGTAGTGGAGGAAGTAGTTGTTGATCATCACGGTCTTCGCCGTTCCCTGTTCTCCAATCAGCAGTACAGCTTTACCCTGGGTCAGACATAGACAGATTAATACAAGTGTATCGGGAATGTCAGTATTTAACCAGGATTTGTACCATTATCTCAAGTCAGACCTGTGGATACTGTCATTCTCCTAATATTTCTAACCCTCTAATAGTTCCACCAACTAAATTAATAATCAATTTAAAGAATGGAAAAAGAAAAAAAAGTTTTAAGAAATAGTATTTGTGTTTGAATTATTTGAAAATTAAAATTACTATTTGCAAAATTTGTTGTTCATACTTTTAAGTTGGAAATTATTTTTGTTTGCTCAAGATCAAATTTGATATATTTAGGGCCTGGAGTTCATTAATACAGGGAACGTGTATATTGCTATTATCTGCTGCTCATCATGCAGAACTAGTGACGAGTTCTACCAGAGGTGTAGCCACCGCGCGGTCACCGTACCTGCTTGGCCAGCGTGTCGATGAGGAACTCTGTGCGCACGTTGTCCACCATGGGAACCAGGATGTTGCCGTACTCGGGATTGTGGTCGGTGGGGTACACATAGTCCGTCACCTTGCTGTTCCAGTGCACCCACTCACCTGCATCAACATAAACATTTCACGTGCTACATTCATAATAATAATGGCTACTTATCATGCGCGAAATAACATTGACTTCCTAGTAAAAGTGATATTTTTCTTTTAAATGAGAATGATATTGGGTGATAAATAGAATCCCACCCTCATGAATTAATAAATGAATGAATGAATACTCTTTATTTCCTCCAGTAGATTTGGAGAGTACAGGAAATTAATTACTGTACTGTATTATTTAACTACCGGTATGTACATAAGATATGTATATACACATAAATGACATATCGTTTTATGCTATTATTTGATCAATCAATCAATTCTTTATTGCATATTCTTGGATAAAAGGAACGTAAGTACTTGACAAAGCCTTGAATTTACGTTACTTTTATCAACTCGTATGATAACGATCTTACCAAAACACACATGTCTTTCTTTATTCAATATGGTACTTTAAGCCTCTATTTTGGATAGATTTGGATTAACCCTCTCCATGCCGAGTGAGTGAATATGGAGTTTAACGTAGCTGCAGGAATCTTTCACCCAATAGCGACGACTCCACGCTGAAGGCAACAGGAGATGCCCCACAGAGCAGTACTTCAGCCTAATACAGCAGGGAGAGGGTTAATTACCCTACAGAGCAGTGCACGTGCCTAATACAGCAGGGAGAGGGTTAATTATGTCTGATGCAGTAGC
Organism: Lepetodrilus galriftensis; assembly: GCA_032361785.1. Taxonomy (NCBI): domain Eukaryota; kingdom Metazoa; phylum Mollusca; class Gastropoda; order Lepetellida; family Lepetodrilidae; genus Lepetodrilus; species Lepetodrilus galriftensis. Next base: position 4,428 of record JAUTBZ010158844.1, on the reverse strand, counting down.
TACAGTTCCAGTGTCGAGTCTCACCGTTGGTGTCCACCATGTAGTCGAACATGGTGTAGTCGGCGTCCGCGGGGATGTCGGGGAGGTTGAGGTTGATCTCCTCGTGGTTCTTGAGCCACTCCTGCATGCGGTAGCGGTCGTCCAGCTCCAGTAGGGCGCCGATGCTCCACATGAGCGTGAACACGTAGAGCTTCTCGTAATGGTCGTGCGGAAGCTGTACACCCTCCTTGTCATCTTTACTCGGGATCAGCCCCGACATCAGCTTGGTGCACTGCGCAGGAGAAAAATAGCCATAAATATACTGTAAAATGTTTTAATCTTTTAAAACAGTTATGAAACTCAAAATTTTCAAAATATCTAAAATATTATGTATATATTTATTATTATTTATTTTTAATTGTAGTTTTTCTCTCTCTTTTTTTAAATTGTGGTTTTTGAGCCACTTTCAAGATTCTTTCACTTATGTTAAACAATTGTAAAATACAGTCCAGTGTTTTCTGATCTTGTCAAGATTTGCGATATAAAATGAATGCCAAACATTTTTATTCATTTTGTAAAATTCCATGAAACTTCTAGAAAATAATTTGTAAAAATGATATTGATGATTTCTTCACTGTTACTATGACAAAATCATGCCAAACCTGGCCCAGAGATTACGAAACTTTTCTGAGTACGTTTTTGTGCTCAACTCACGTGCTATGCTCAAAAACATGATGCTTTATGAACACAATTCTGAGTATGAAATCGTACTTGGAAAAGTTTCGTAATCTCAGGCCCTGAATATTTCAGTGAAAATTACTTGATGTTTTATGTTTTATGTTGTTGTTTTTTTCATTATTATTTGAGCAAATTTTGACATACACTAAAGTACTATTTACAACACTACTATACTATCTAAAGCAGATACCTGGTCAATGATGAAGGCCTCTAGGGTGTCAATCTTGAACAGCAGGCTCTGGATGGCAAAGCGGTACAGGGGGGCGAAGGAGTTGTCGAACAGCGTCAGGATGATGTCGCGCTCGTACATGGGTCGGTGGTTCAACCAGCCCTGCAATCACCAAGCCATACAGTCAATTAATAAAAGTATGTGCGTTCATAGTGTGCCAAATCCAGGCTTGAAAATGTGTTCACAGTGTCACATTATTCACAATTTTTATTACGATAAAACAAGCATGAATTAATAATAAAATATATTCAAATAATCAAATTGTAAGAATTATGAAAACATACATATTAAAGTCAGCCATAAAAGATTTTGAAAAGTTTATTAAAAAATTGAGAATAATAATATATAATTTGCATGGAGTACACATAAAAGATCTGTTACCTCTAGGATCGGGCGCCATTGTAGTCCAGAGCTGCTCATGTACACCATGCCGTTACGAGACACAGTGGCTGGCGATGCGTTGTCGATGTTGTGCGGCTCGAAGATGATCTTGCAGTTGGCTGCCATGGGGATTCGGTCGCCATTGGCCAAGGTCAAGGTCTTGTTGTCATCCAGTACGGAGTTGAGGTTCTCAATCCAGATGGCGTCAACTGGTCCGTCCAAAACAAGCCAAATGTGCTCTCCTGTTGCAAAAGAATCAAAGGTTGAGAACTTCTATGACCTCCTTCGACATTTTCCTTAACCTTCTCCATGCTGATATCAATCAAAGATGTCCACCATATCAGTTACCAGTACTTAAATTAATCCAGAATTGAGATGGTCAAATTATCTCACAAATGACTCAAATGAATATGAATGAATGAATAAATGTTTTACGTCGAGGTGAGAATATTTCACCCATAGGCTACTAATAATACAAGTGAAAAATTCCTTAACAAATACATTGGTTGATTCGGTCTGAAGTTTCTGAACTTATATTTTTAATATGCATCAATTAAATGTGACCATATGCCGGTCGCATTATTCACATTAAAATCATGCTCGCGTGAATTTTGTGATTTACAACACACCATATTTAACTCTGTCTGATAAATATCAATGAGACTGCTTCATGGAAAATTAATCAGAATTTCTCCGAGGATGTACGAACCTTTTTTGACTCGCGTAGTCCTCCTCCACAGTGTGGAGAAGATGCCATCTGTCCAGTCATTGGTGGCGACATCCAGACGCCCGAACATCTGCGGGGCGGTGATGGCCTTGGGATTCATCCTCCACTCCCTGTGTGGCTGCCCGCAGTCCGCCATGGCCTTCATCAGCATGTGGATGCAGCACGTCTTCCCCGCGCCACTCGGACCCAGCGCCATCATCCCGTGACGCACTCTCTGCGTCTCGAACAGCTGGAGGCAAGGGAGATAACTATGTCAGTGTGGGCTTCATAGAAGTGATGATTCATATACGTGAAATTATAGCTGGTAGCAAGGCATGTAATTTCAAAGAAGAGATGAGTTTTTATTTACATGGCATATGAGGCAACAAATTTTCAAGGAGTAAAACGTTAATTTCATCTTATATTTGGTTGTAGTGGGTTTCACATGAATGATCAACTAGACATTCTGAGAAAGTATGTCATTGAATCCAAATATATGGAATTTTCATGTAAATTATGTCATTCTCAGAATGTCTAGTTTAATTAACTTCAGTTAATGAAGTGACATCACAACTATACCAGCTCAAGATCTCCTTTACTAGGGGTCAAATAATGCTAGTCTGGGCCATTTCTCCCAATGCTAAAGGTATCCTAAAGATTAGTAAAAATTCACAACATCTGTCATTTGTATCACTATTCAGGCTAGTATGTATTAAAGTTAGTTTCTATCCATGCTTTGACAGCCTCAATTCTCACCTGCACGAGTTTCAGCGTCCACGCCGGGTGATTCACCAACTTGGCATCATCCACGTTCTTCTGAATGGCGGCCTCCAGCTCGGGGTACCCGGCCTTGTCCAGCGAGATCCCGGGGAACAAGTCGTTGATGAGAGACAGGAAGAGTGGCTCATCTTGGTCCACCAGTTTGGACAGGTTCATGTCTCGCAGAACTCTCATCACGATCGTCAGCTCCGTGTCGTCAGCCGACGAGATTCGCTTCACGTTACCCAGTGTCCTCAACACAGACAGGATGTTCCTCAGACCGAAGTCGTAGTGGACCTGGAAGTGAATTGCAGACAGTGTTCATGGCTTATTCCAGGCATTGTTAGGGTTAATTTAACTGCGAATGTCTCTGAGGCAAAGGTTACGGGTAATTTCAATATGGCCGACACAATTCAATATGGTAGACAATAATGGAAATCTCTGAATTTTAATGAAATATATAATGGATTACTGTGCCAAGGGCAATAATACGATTTCATGCTTAACTCAAAGTTTTGTTCACAAATCCACGTATTTAATTTGAGCCTGAGCATGAAATCACACTCAAAATGGTTTCGTAATCTTGGCACCAGATTTACGAGATCGACTCCCAAAGCCTCAAAATCTGCAGATCTGCGAAAAGCATCAAAATCTGCAGATCTGCGGAAATCTCAATACCTGTTTGGTGAGCTGTTCCTCACACAACTTGTACAGCGTGTAGAACTTGCGCGCCAGGACGATGTTGTCCATGAAGCCGACGGCAGCCAGCTTGACTCTGATGATGATCTGTCTGTCCGGAACCATCATGGCCACTGTTCTGAAGTTGATCTTCAGGTTCTCAGGCAGCTCCTGACGTCCGGCGTACCCAGGGTTCTGGAGAACAGAACACAAATCATAATCTGTTAGTAGTTCTGGACAACAGAACATAAGTTATTAGTGGTTCTTGAGAACAGAACACAAATCATAATCTGTTAGTAGTTCTGGACAACAGAACGTAAGTTATTAGTGGTTCTTGAGAACAGAAGATAAATCATAATATGCTGGAGAACAAAACACAAATTTACGATAATTTAATTTTTATTTTTAATATTTATATTTTATTCAAGCTTACCATGGTCAAGAAGATTCCGTATTCAGGATTCATGTGAACAGTGTCTCCGTCGGTGAATATGAAGCTCTTCTTGCGTTCCTTTTTACACGCCAAAACAATGGCGATCTGTTGAGCAGCCACGGACAACACAGGGAGGTCGATACGATTGAACTCGTCGAAACAACCCCATGACCCAGACTGTGCCAAACCTACAAAAATCCATCATTCAAGGTCATTGCAATGGTCAAGGTCACATAAAGGTCACAGTTATAGCAAGGTCAAGTAACATTTAAAAAAATATAAAGTCATTTGATAGCTGCCAAACATCTTACTCAAAGCAATCTAACTTTCACAGGTTGATTGTTCCAACAAGAAGATAGCATTTAATCAGTTGTACAGCTGCATGAATCTATAGGTTAAAGGGCAAGACCATAATGATTTAAAAGTAGTTTCTTTCAAACGTTTATGATCTCTAAAAATAGATTATATTATTATCTTCTCAGAAATATATAAAAATACTGCTGTTTTTAGCTCCTTGTATTTTAT
>JAUTBZ010158833.1:0-11107 GCA_032361785.1 Lepetodrilus galriftensis | reverse complement strand
GGTAGGTATACGGTTTCAGTGACCGTCTCTTGAAATTTATGGTCTTGAATATTGTAGACAGTATGCGTTCTTTATTTACTAATGAAAAATATGTTTTTCTCAAACTGGTAATACACACACACACACACATACACGCGAGCGCGCGCGCACACACACACACACAGACACACACACGCACATATACACACACACACATATACACACGAACATACACGCACACACGGCGACACAATGCACGGAGAGACACACACATACGCACACACATTTTAACAATATTTTTACATAACCCCCATATTTCAACATTTCCACTTGTTCCTAATGCTGGATGATGTGAGATAGGCCAAGTTCGTTCAATAGTTGTACTATACTCAACAAAATTAATTAAGGGTCAGTTGCCTTTGGACATATAAATTCAGCTTTATAATTTAGTATTTTAACAACTAAAATCATTCCAAGCGTCTATATGCTCCAGATAGTGTTCAAGAACCTGTAGAGATGATAGAAGAAGAATGGCACCAGATTCCTGAATGTTTGGTAGAAAACTCCCCACAAATATCTACCGACCCTTAATTTATTTTGTTGAGCATACACATACAACTTGATATGTACATATACGTCCTTGTGCAGGTTGTTCCAGGGTCTTCGTATGGATAGCAGATTAGGATTGTCCTATATAATCCTACACTATATGATATCCTACACATATGCATTTAATGGGGTTTTTTTCTACATGAGCTATTCAAGTTATAGTAATATATACATATCGTTGTTCAATTATTTATAAAACGTCACAGTTCTGCAAAATTGAAATTCGAGCTATTAGATAGTCGATCAGATGTATAGACCTGTGCCCTGGGTAAATATATCTGAACCATAATGGGGGTTGTTTCAAGAAGATCTCGTATCCACTAGGAACATAACGCCCTCGTAGTTAGTGGATAGGTGAGCTTCGTGAAACAGTATACTGTTCCTTAAATTGTAAGTCAACAAATGTTCTACGCCCACATTCGTAAATTAATGCTTTTTTTTTTTTGGAATATAGATAACTTATACGTCGTGGATAATGATATACAACATGATATTTTATTTAAAGATATTTATTTCTTCTCAAGGGAACACATTGGGCCATTGCTGAATACGTCACATAAATTACATATGTACATCAGAATTTTAGCCGCAATAATTAAACATCAACAAAACATATGTGTACGTATATATAGCGATTCAGTTTACAAAGAAACCGTCGACCTAATCAAACAAATACGTCAATTTCAATTGACAATATTTCTAATAAATTATGACAAAACGCCTGATAAATTAATAAATGCGAAGCATTGCTATTTAAACTGGATTTAAGAGATCCTTCCAAATAACACATTATTAATATTATTCTTAATGGTATATCATGACAGTAACTGTATTGTTCTTAATTCATGATCAAATTCGCAGCAATGAATACTAAAATGTCTGTTCCGTTTATTACCATCCATTTCTTCTTCATTCGAGTATCTCCTTGAGTCCGGAGATGTGTGGACACCAATAAGTCATTCCGATTTCACACAATTACTGTAGTCGGGCTCCAATTGTATTGGAAGTACAGTCAAAACCTGAGTAACACATCGCCATGTAACAGTCTAGCCAATGACATAGTTCGTTCCAAAGGTGACTTATCACACGGATTGCAACGGCGCACGTGATTGGATAATCGTAACCTCGATCTGGTTAGTAGATGCATGGGACAAAGTTCACCAGCGGGAAGTGATTGTAGTAAAACAGTTATTTTCCAAACTTCTTCTTTCATGTTCTAGGAGATTCTGAAAAAGCAAATGTGAAACATATAAGTCTATATAACAATATATATCGTTGAATATGTTGTACAAAAACATATACGTTTTCATTAGTGAAAATAACGGCATACCTTGTTGTGATATGATGTATTATATTTAGAAATATAATAATGATACTAATCAATATCATGATAATTTAAACAACATTATAGTCGGACCTAGTGTAAAAATATTCTGAAGGTAACTGATTCTTTATTTGAAGCTACTAAATTACTATAAATGTATTTTTAGTTTATTTCTGTCGCTGACGATCTTTTTTCTTAATAATGATATTTTTCCTTCTTTCTTTTCTTTTTGGTTTTATTGGGTTTGGTTGGTGGTTTTTTTCGCTTCTCTTTTTAATTTTGTTTAGCAATACTGTGCAGTTTTTCAAATATGGTATTTTATATCTATCTTTAATGTTGTCATTATTCGTATTTATAAAGCACGATTACATACCTTGTCTATCTGTTTTAAGGTTTAGAGCTTCATATTCGTGCTTTTTCTGGTCTTTCATATGTGGTGTCGAGTGGTGGTAGGTATCAAATGGCGGGGTGTCCGGTGGAGTATCGAGTGGGGGCCGGGGGTGCTGACTACCGGAAGTACTCTTCTGAGGTGAGGGTGTCGTCTCCAAGGAACTGCCACACAGTCCATAACGAGGTGACTCAATGGAGAACGCACTATGACTACTATTAGAAAGTTCGCTGGACACGTGACTTGAAGAAAGTTCATGATTGGTCAGTCGAGATGACGTCAGATTAGCACGGGATGACGACAAGTCGTGAGCGATGTGGGAAGAGTTTGTTTCCGGTTGCGTCGAACTGTCGTCTTTTGGTTCTAATATGTGAGAAATGGACCAGATTTTAGGTTTGGCAGTGGTACTGGTTCCGTTCTGAGCACAGATGTTGGATGACTGGCTGTCTCTTAAAACTGGCGGGTGGGGGAGACTGTATTCTGTTGGAATATGCGCACTTCCGGCCATCATTCGTGGGGCGGGGTGTAGTCGGATACTGAGGTTGTCTTCGACGTCAGAAATATCAGATAACTGGATCTCACTGTCATCGTCGTCTGTCTTCATTGATTTCCCAACTGAGATCTCATCTGCAATGGAATAAAAACAATGTTACGGTGTTCTCAGTAAACATAAGAAAAGCATAAAGAAAATGTTACGTTTTATGGACTAAAATTACGTTATCATAATAGCATTACTTTCCGAAGTTAACATAGTTTGGCAGTGGTAGAAGCGTCTAGAAAAACATTATTACGCTTTATGGACAAAATGACGTTGGTTTACGCGGCTTTACTTCCGAAGTTGAAAATAACGTCACATCTGACGTCGACACAACGTCAGTTAACTATCCTGTTTGAAATTCCCTAAGGTGTTCTGACACTTTGATTAAGCATCGTTTTCGACCGGTTTGACCAAAACATTCAAACAAAACGCTCCCGATTACTTTTAGAACGCGAACTCAAGTACCGCTAGATCTCGTTATCTCTCGCGGTATCTGAACACCTAGATGACTGAGTGACATGTTTAGGCCACCATAGCAAATAGTTCGAGCCATACGTGCACACATTTTGTGAAAACTTATCAAAGTGCTACCTCGAGTGCCCTAACAAGCAGATTTAAGAAAATACAGAGTTTTCACGCTTCGAGCAGATACTTAAACACATTCAGACAAGCTCAGCAATTATATACAAATCGATACTGATACTACTTGTATTGAGTTGTACATTTGCTAGATGATAACGAGCGAGTATTACCATATAATAACTCTTAAACTGTCATATTTAGCATGAAACAAGTTTATAGTACAAAATGTTCTCTTATTAATAAAAAAAAAAAATACTATAAAAGAAATAATTTGTAATGCTCGGTGTGTCATGAAATTCCGTTTAAAGTCCCATTACCTAATTACATTGTTGCTATAATTCATTTGTATCATTGTTATAATTAACATGTAGCCGGTTTATTAATCATAATTCCGATTTTCTAGATAGAGTGATAGGACTATCGACAGATGCCCGGATTATGAGCTTTTAAGACCCCCTGCCAAGTGTGTGTGAAACCGCAAACCAAAGATCTGCCCATAAAATTAGTTCATTAGGGGAGCATCAGCTACAAGACCTTTAACATTCTCATGTCTTCCCACTCAAAGAACAGAATAACGAAAAGTATCCGATATTGTGAAAGTAGCGTTTCTTTTATGTAAAATGTAAAATTGTAATTTAGTTTGCATCGTTGTCTATGGGTAGCATTAAATAACATAATGACACTTAACGCATCAAATCGGAGCATTTCGTTCATACAAACTTCACAACAAAGGTTTCAACAAACACCCGAAAATTATCTTGAAATATTTCAAGCAGCGCGTGAAATTTATGGTTAATTCATACAACGGGGTGCCCGTGATTTCCTAATAAACATCCACGGTAGAGAGAGTGTACATGATAGCTCTTGAAAGAGCCCGATCATGGCCATTTCGCGCCTATTTAGGCTCTTTTGTTCACAGTGCTTCTACAGCGAAGGTCATTAGCGGTTGCAGTAAATCTCTTGACGAACAAAAAAAACGGGGCGATTCGATTTCTTTCTGCCCGCTGTTAATGATATTAAAAACATATTAGAACCTCTAGGAAACACTCGTGACAAAATTGAGCTTTCATACATATTACTTGACCGTTGACTGGGAGTGCAATTTATCGATGAATAAGGTAGGACATTAACAGAGGCCATTGTTCCATAACTTCAATAAAAATAAATTAGTATAATTATTAATATTTCAATAACGTTTTATAAGAGTATTAGTATGCAGCATGTAATCTTTCAATAATTCTGAATAAGCATATTAGTACACAGTATTTTATCAAATTGTCTGTTATTTAGATGAGGTATTGCGGAATAATTCATAATTTTTTAACTATTTTTTTAATAATTTCATTTGATGTAATTATTTATAGAAATACACTGCAAACAATGTATTTATTATATTCTTCAATATTCCCTATCCATATTTTCAATTTTAAACTTGGGACGCGCATAAACAGTGTTATAAAGATGTTATTGGAATCCATTATTTTCTTTTTAAATAAGGTCCTGCTTTGGGTTTGCTAACCATGCCAATTTCAAATACAGTTCGTGCCATTTAACAAAAATACCAAATGCTCAAACTAAAACAAATATTAACTTTGGTCGCCAACGAACATTTCATAGCCAAGGGGTATTTCATTTAAACAACTGATGGGGGTCTTTATTGGATAGGGTAAACAGATTAGAAGATTATCAGCCTAGAATTCAGCGTTAATCTTCCGTTAGATAAATTGCGAAATGAAGATGAAATAATACATTCTTTTGTAATCGGTGATGAATATGTTTATGCCGAGATAAACCAACTAATCATGCTATTGTTTCAAAATAGATTACTTTAACTGACATCGATATATTTATTCAGGCACCCTGAACTATAGCCCGTAAGGCAATAGCCTTGAAATTGACAATCATTTGTTGAAATTGACGATGATTTGTTCGACGAGACCTTGTCCTTGGAGGGTTGACGTGTCGGTTGTATTGTTAATTAGCTAGAGTGGAAATTAAACACTAACAACGTTTGAATAATTATGACTTCAAATATGGGAACTAAATTATATTGGAATTAATATTAAATATTTGTGAAAACTAAATAATGATATTGTTAGAGCTTGGGGAATATTTTTATGAAAAGATCAAGTTTGCGCTGAATACGTTTTATCCATTCTCATTCAAATGAAAACTTTCATGAATGTTTATTGAAATTAAGAAGTTTGGTGGAATCATTGAAATGTTTGTGAAAACTAAATACATATATTGTTAGGTTTGGGGGTTGATATTGAATAGTGTTTTAGGGGGAAATGGTGATGTGCACGTTTTACGTATTCTTAGTAAAATGATAACTGTTATGGATTTTGATTGAGATTAACACGTTTTGTGAACTTTCTTTAAAAAGAATTCTATGCATTTATTACTAGCATTTGTTTTATCGTTTTATTTGTTTTATTTGTTTTATCGTATATCTGTTATAAATATATACCAGGCTTATCGTTGTCATCTTCATCGTCGTCCTCATCGTCGCGATCACTAGACATTTTATTGAATTCTATTGAAATTCGATACATTTATTTATTTATTTGAATTTATTTTTATTTTTATATTTACCAGACTTATCAGCTTGCGAGTCCTTATCGTTATCGTCTTTATCGTCGTCCTCATCGTCGCGATCACTAGAGTCCCAGCACATCTTGTTTTCCTTCTTCAGTCTCCGCCTTGCGTTGGCGAACCACGTGGACACTTGGGTCATCGTCATCTTGGTAATGATAGCGAGCATGATCTTCTCCGCCTTCGTAGGGTACGGGTTCTTCCTGTGTTCGTTCAACCACGCTTTGAGAGGGCTTGTAGTTTCGCGAGTGGCTGCCTTTCTACGAGCCGCACTATTCAGGTCCAACCCGGCGTAACTGTAAATGAAAAGATATTTATTGAATTAGCCTTCTTATTTCGCCATTTCATTACGAACTCCACTGCGCCGCTATAGAACGCGGGCGCGTCAATGCGAGCCCCCATAATGCCGATTAAAACGGGGTGGTTGAAGCGAAAAACGTTGGTGTTGGCTTCTTCACCTACACTTATTGTCACAATGGTGGAATCAAGCTATCGTTTCACTCAACATGGTTTAGATACAGGGCCCACTGTAAAGGAAATTAGGGAACTACAAGAGCTCTGGAAGTGATTCCCACAGATGAAAGGAGTTTGGGGGACGTTGGTCATTGTTGTGAGAACGCAATCTGAAAGACTGCGTTTCCGCGAATGCCATCGCTGTAGGAGTTCCCCTAGTAACCATTTGCTCTCCTAAACGCACCCCATGAACCTCGAATGAATTCGGATTCCTGATTTCCATTTCTGACATGGATCTCCCGGGCAAGTTGAATGAGAGCGGAATGGGGAGAGAGAGAAAGAAAGAGATAGAGAGAGAGGTGGGTGGAGAGAGGGGAATAATAACGAGGAAATATAGGCCTGGTAGAGCGAGAGAAAGAGAGAGAGATAATGAGAGAGAGGTGGGGTGAAAGAAAGAGAGACATACAGATAGATAGATAGACAGGCAGGCAGGCTGGCACACATAGACATTCGGCACAGAAATGTAGAAGAAGAGAGACAGACAGACACAGACAGACCGAGAAACAGACAGACAGAGAAACAGACAGACAGAGAAACAGACAGAGAAATAGACAGAGAAATAGACAGAAAGATAGAGAGACAGAGAAACAGACAGAGAAACAGACAGACAGAGAAATAGACAAAGAGACAGACAGACAGAGACAGACAGACAGAGAAACAGACAGAGAAACAGACAGACAGAAATAGACAGACAGAGAAACAGACAGAGACAGACAGACAGACAGGCGATAAGCTACTTACAAGGTGCTGTACGGGTGGAGAGCCAAGGAGGGGTCGTAGTGGGAGGCAAGTGTCGGAGCTAGGGCTTTCCATGCTTCCCTGTCGGGGCCCAGTCCGGTAGCACAGGTCTGAAACATTACAAACATATTTTTATAAACACGAAACATTTTAACAAATCAATTATTCATTCAATACTAGATATTCATACGGAACAAATGAAGATCGGAATGTTTATAGACTGTCAAAAATGTCGATATAGCTTTAGTATAGCAGATATAATGTATTGTTAATCATTGAATGAATCAAATTAGTCACACGCAGCTGTAAAGTGCATGCACTATTGATCAGTTATAATGGTGTATATTACATACACCATATGTGAGCTATACAGTTGTGATTGTTGATTTATAGCCATTTTTATTACGTATTACAACTTTACTAGCATACCTTTGTAATATAGTAATTGTATCAGTTAGACAGTGGCGTGATTTCTTTATGTTACAATTTCATTTATTTATTTATATTTTTGATGATCATAACAAAGAAATAAAATTAATATAATATTAATATTAAAACGAGTTATGGTATTATATTGTATTATTAATATTAAAATGAAACTAACATACATTTTTTTATGATGCTTCATTCTCAAATGATAATTAATCATAAACGTTGATATTCGTCTGCATTTTCGTTACAAAGTATAATAACCGTACTCCGGTAATTTTGTCTGATTTTAAAATTATACCCGCATTAATACTCATGCGAAACACATCATAGAACGTTAACAACAGAGAATATCAAACAGTATATGGATATTATAAGTTTACGATTCCTGTTTAACGATATTAAGTGATTATAAATAAATAGTCTACTGCTCCATATCAAATGTCCATTTAATAATTTATAATTATTGTAACATCAATTAGTAAAATTTAAGCCCATTAAATTAATGCCACGTTCCAGTGAAGTCCCAACAAAAATTTCTTTAACATTATCGTTGTCACTATTTTTTTTATAACAAGGATATCATTTGTTGTCCTAGCCTCTCAAAGCATCACTAATGTGCTCATGATTGCTAAGTACTTTAAACTAAACCCGTATTGTAACATGATACCGCACAGAGATTGTTATTTCGTGCGCATACTGGCACGTGTTTAAAGCCTGCTGTAAATGGGTATCAATTTAATGTAATAGCGAAGTGATCAGCGAGAAGAGCGATGAGAAATCTGGCCAGTTTGCCAGTCTATTCAAAATCAACCCGCATGATGTGATCACTGCAATTAATAACATTACATCCGATTACCGGACAATATTTTACATGTTTCAATCAGAACAACCCCGTGGTTAATATCATGTTTCAGAAATTAAACCTCAGCATGTCACGTGTCATAAGTTTTCTGAAATGTATACATTTTGATTCAAACCGTTTACGAGACAAGGTGATACCATTAATTATACAAACAGCCCTGAATTCGAAGTACAATGCAGAAGAGTATTCAAATTCCCCATTAAATATTATCACCAACAGTTAGTCTCCCGTTGGCATGATTTTCGAATACCCGGTACATCCACAAATAAAAATCGTATTTATTAAATAAATGGAATATTGGCATGTAGTTCTTTGTCCAGAATCTATGAATTATTCGTTTTGTCCATTGTTGTTTTTATTTCGAACATATACAACGATTTTGGAGCTACATAATGTAATGATGTTTTTAACACCACTGTAAATGTCCAAGACTATACTAAAGCAAAAACTATGGACAATCGTACAGGTACCATTTCTTCTAGTTTATTATTCTTTTCTTTGTTTTGAACATTGTTTTGTAATACTATTACTTACAAACTATATAAATTGCTTTATGCTAGGCATCCCTATTAATAGCATATGCTAGCATGTATTAATTAAATAGAATCCAAAATATAAATGATCGCATGAACATATAATTAATTAATTATGTTTTAATTCGCTAGCTCAGCCGAACATAACATATATTTAGTATTTACAAACATATCCAACACTTAATTGTGCTCTGTCATCGCTGTCCCAAGTAATTAGTACCTAGCTGGGCATCCATATTTCACATTATTTGTTTTAAGACGGAAAATTTGATTAGAACATTTGACAATAATTCTTTTCTCCTTTTTTTGGTGAATGTGAAATATTATTTTAAACTATGATTTCCACATTCACAGAATGAGCTTGAATTGTTGCTCCCGTTTTGACGAGCTCTCACTAAATAGAACAGTGGAACTTACCAGGGGGGACCTGAATGCCGAGGGTTCCCCGGGGCCTGGGGTGTGCCCCAGAGCTCGCAACCCCTCGGGCGAGGCCAGGGTGGCTGGGTAGAGCTCGTCTCGTATCTGGCACATGCACACGGTCCGACCTGTGGCTGGGTCAGTGATGTATGGACGTCCGTTTTCGCAGATCGGACCGGAAGGGGTCATTCTGGCTTTCAGAAAACTGTGCTGGAAACATTAAACACAATTTATTAATTTACGTTCTTTGTGAAGTAAGTAGACAGACAGAAAGACAGATAACTAGATAGACAGACAGACAGATAGACAGACAGACAGACAGACAGACAGACAGACATATAAACATACATTTTAGTTACGTCTGACCCGTGTACAGCAATAAAATCGCATGTATGCATGCACATATTCAGAGTTTTTAATACAAAGTAAGAAATTGATTTTTATTTATATTTTGTTTTTCATTCCATACAGTATTTACCAAGATAGATTTAACAAATTGATGTCGATGTATACAAAAGTAAAAGACACACAATTATAAACGGTTGTACACAGCCACTTGTAAAAGAACTTGTGAGATACGATATCGGATAATATTAAGCTAAATCTATAAGCATATGTAGATACAAATACAGACAGACAGAATGTTTACGCTCGTTGTGAAATAGTTGTTGTTTAAGATATAAACAGACATACAGAACTATATACTAGTAGTTTATTAAAAGTGTCACATGATAGGAATACATTCAAATAAACAGATTAATATAACAGATTAATAAAAATTGTAAAATGACCTGTGGCACGGTTCACTGTCATGCATAGACTTTAACGTGTTATATCATTCATTTTTATTGCTACCTTGTACAGTTAAGAAGAACAACATTGAACTATTAATTTTAATATTTATTTATGTATTTATTATTTATAAATTGAAGGTGTCTAACTACTGGAAACGTAGTACTATACCGAAGTCTATCAGATTATAATAACACAATATGGAAATTACTTCAAGTTTCAAACTAATTAGTAAAAGAGAATACTAGTATGACTATTTATATGTTCTTTTATGAACAGAGATAGAACCAGTCAGTTCAATGTTATAAGAACTTTTGGAATATAGTGTGATTTGTGAGTTGTATATAGGTTACTTTTAAAGTATAGTTCTTGTGGGTAAATTTGGATCGACTAATTGGCACTACTTACATTGATATAAGACATTGTGCTCAAAGAAAATAGTTATGTTCAATGTGACAGTATGCTGTATGTAACTAGTTACAACGTGTGTACATGTATATGTATTTACTACTAAATTAATACATACTATTGGAGTGGTCTTAAAATTAAATATTTATCATATTTATCTTGCGGTACTAGTATGAGAATTTGATGTTCTGTTCTATTCTGTACTGTTCGCATACAGCACACATCTACTAGTAACTTTAATTGTGTCGTTACTGTATGAGTTTTTATTTAGAAAGTTTTATATATTTATTGTTTTTTTATATAGTAGTATATGTGTTATAATGTGTGTGTGTGTGTGTGTGTGTGTGTGTGTGTGTATGTGTGTGTGTGTGTGTGTGTGTGTGTGTGTGTGTGTGTG
>JAUTBZ010158822.1:0-11107 GCA_032361785.1 Lepetodrilus galriftensis | reverse complement strand
GACGCACTTGAGCCACACATCTCTGCTGAGACGCTAGACTTTCACCACGACAAGCATCATCAAGCTTACGTAACAAATCTGAATAACTTCATCGAAGGCACTGAGTTTGCAGATAAGTCTTTAGAAGACATCATTACTTCTGCACCTGCTGGGCCAATCTACAACAATGCAGCTCAGGTTTGGAATCACACATTCTACTTCAACTGTCTTGCTGGCAATGCGGGTGGCGAGCCAACAGGCGCAGTTGCAGATGCAATCAATGCAGCTTTTGGTTCTTTTGCTGACTTTAAAGAAAAGTTTTCTGCAACAGCAGTAGGCAACTTTGGTTCTGGTTGGACTTGGTTAATTAAAAACTCTGACGGTTCTGTTGAAATCGTTAACACTTCAAATGCTGGTTGCCCTCTTTCTGATGGTCAAACAGCTGTATTGACTATCGACGTTTGGGAACATGCTTACTATGTTGATAAGCGTAATGCACGTCCTGCTTATGTTGCTGATTTTTGGAATCTAGTAAATTGGGATTTCGTTAACTCAAACATGTAATTTGTGTATTCGCCTTTTATCCCAGCACAGCGTTGCACTCCGTACTCGAATGGTCACGTATTAACATACGCTCAACATTCTCCGTGCGGAGCGCGCCTTGTTCTGGAATAAAATTCAAACACACAACAAGATATTACTAATAAAGCACACATCCCCCTTTTATGGTTGTTTTGTACAAAATAGCCATAAAAGGGGGATGTGTGCTTTTACATACTTTATACTGGCAGGATTGACAAAAAACAAAAAATCGGGCAACATTGCTCGTTTTTTCGCAAAAGGGTAGCTAGTCTACCCTTTTGTTGTTTATGGTGATTACTGTGTCAGATTCATTAATGTCAACTTACGCGCCTCTTCCCGTTGCTTTTGAAAGCGGAAAAGGTGCATACCTCATCGATACCGAAGGTAAAGAATACCTAGATGCCCTAGCGGGTGTTGCGGTTTGCAGCCTTGGGCATTCCCACCCTGAAGTTAGCGAAGCCATTTGCGAGCAAGCTCGAACGCTTATTCACACCTCAAATATTTACCAAATCCAACACCAAGTCGAACTCGGTGAAAAGCTTTGTGCTCTTGCTGGAATGGACAAAGTATTCTTTGGTAATTCTGGTGCTGAAGCGAATGAAGCGGCAATTAAACTTGCGCGTCTTTACGGTAAAAAACAAGGCATCGAAACACCGAATATTGTGGTGATGAATGGCAGTTTTCACGGCCGTACGCTAGCGACATTATCGGCAACCGGTAGCCGCAAAATTCAGGCTGGCTTCTCGCCCTTGGTGTCTGGTTTTGTTCGTGTTGATTATAATGATATCAAAGCCATTGAAAGTGTCGCCAAAAATAATTCTGACATCGTAGCCGTATTGGTTGAACCTGTACAAGGCGAAGGTGGCGTGATTGTTCCTGATAGCGACTACCTTGCGAATATCCGTAAAATTTGTGATGAAAACAACTGGCTAATGATGCTAGATGAAATTCAAACAGGCACGGGCAGAACAGGTAAATGGTTCGCACATCAGCACGATGTTAATGGCAATGCTAAACCCGATGTAATGACCTTAGCAAAAGCCTTAGGCAACGGCGTTCCTATTGGCGCATGTCTTGCGGCAGGTAAAGCAGCAGATATTTTTTCACCTGGCACACACGGTTCTACTTTTGGTGGTAACCCACTGGCAACACGTGCTGCATTAACCGTTTTAAATGTGCTTGAGAAATCAGACATTATTGAAAACGCAAAAACAATCGGCGACTACTTATTAGAGCAGTTCAATAAAGAGTTGGATGGGCAAAATGGTGTTGTTGAAATTCGTGGTCTAGGTCTTATGGTCGGCATCGAACTAAACAAAGACTGTGGCGAGCTGGTTAAACAAGCCTTTGATAAACAACTGTTAATCAATGTTACCGCTGGGAAAACCATTCGCTTATTGCCACCACTTATAATCACTAAAGAACAAGCCGATACGATTGTTAGTACGCTTGTGCCGCTTATTAAAGATTTTCTATAACTCATCAAAACTGAGTCAGAAAATTTAGTTTAACTAAAAATATAGGATTACGATTATGTCAAACAATAGACATTTTCTTACATTAATGGACTTTAGCAGTGATGAATTAACACAGCTGCTAGCACGTGCCATTGAAATGAAAAAAGCATTTAAAGCCGGCGAAATTTACGAGCCGCTTAAAAACATGACACTGGCGATGATTTTTGAGAAATCATCAACCCGTACCCGTGTTTCATTTGAAGCGGGAATGAATCAGCTTGGCGGTCATGCCATGTTTTTATCATCACGCGATACACAGCTAGGCCGTGGCGAGCCGCTTGAAGATAGCGCACGCGTTATTTCAAGCATGGTCGATATTGTGATGATTCGTACCTTCGGGCACGATATCGTTGAAACCTTTGCGGCTAATTCTAGTGTGCCTGTTATCAATGCTTTAACGGATGAATTCCATCCTTGCCAATTACTGGCGGACATGATGACCTATGTTGAGCATCGCGGAAGCATCAAAGGCAAAACAGCCGCTTATGTGGGTGATGGCAATAATATGTGTCACTCATGGATGAATGCAGCAAAGCAATTTGGCTTTCATCTTAATATCGCCTGCCCTAAAGGCTATGAGCCTGACGAAAAGCTTATGCAAACGCTTGGGGATCACGTCACCCTATTCCACGACATCAACGATGCTGTGCAAGGTGTAGACCTTATCACCACTGATGTGTGGGCGAGCATGGGACAAGAAGACGAACAAAAAATTCGCGAGAAAGCATTTAAGGACTTCATGGTAAGTTCTGCGGTTATGGGCAACGCTGATAAAGATGCAATCTTTATGCACTGTTTACCCGCACACCGTGAAGAAGAAGTCAGCACATCAGTGATTGATGGCCCACAAAGTGTCGTTTGGGATGAAGCTGAAAATCGTCTGCATGCACAAAAAGCGCTATTAGAGGCACTCGTAATTGGCCTGCCGAATCAATTAGGCTTAAAAGAAGCGTCATAAAGCACATTCCCTCCACCTAGCGGGTGGGGAATACAAGAAGTTAAAGACTATGGCATCACACCAAGAAGAAACGTTACTGCGTCGTACCTTTGCGATTATTTCGCATCCCGATGATAGCCATGAAGTCAGCCTCTGCCATGCAGAGTCATTATCTCTATTAGTTACTTGTTTTTATTGATAAAAATACTTTGATGCGAGACAATCAAAGTCATTCAATAACAAGCTAAGCCTAACAAATTGTGTACACAAGCGTGTACATAAAACGCAATATATTGGCGCTTTCATTAATGTGTACACATTATTGGAGAAACTATCGTGATTTCAAATACTTGGCTAAAATCTAATAGCGGAAAGGTAAGAACAGAAAGACTAGAAAAGAATGACCAAAATGGCTTGAGTGTTCGTATAACACCCAAAGGTAAAATCGTTTTTCAGATGCGCTACCGTTATGATGGAGCACCAAAACGCCTAGACATAGGCTCTTATCCACTCTTATCCTTAAAAAATGCGCGTGCAGAAAACCAAAGGCTTCGTGCAAGCCTAGAGCAAGGACATGATCCAAAAATTGTTCGCCAGTTAGAAAAACAAACAATTTTTGATGCATCCACTTTTGAAGCATTGTTTCGGCAGTGGTATGAGTCATATTGCAAAAAGAATAAGAAAAACCATCATGAAGTTCTACGTTCCTTTGAAATTCATGTATTCCCTAAGCTTGGCTCTTTACCCGCAGAAAAGATTACCCTACACGCATGGTTGTCTTTACTGGAAGAGCACGCGCAAACTCGCCCTGCTATTACCGACCGAATATTGACCAATTCTAAGCAAGTCTTGAAATGGGGTATGAAGAGACAAATGATTTCAACAAATCACCTGTCTGATATTAACGCAAGAGAAGACCTTCAAATCAAAAAAGCGGTTGGAACAAGATCGCTCTCACTAGAAGAAATAAATCTTGTCTGGCAAGCTCTTGAACAATCAAGAATGTCAGCCAAAAACAAACTTTATGTTAAGCTATGTTTGTTTTATGGGTGCCGAAATGGTGAGCTACGCTTGAGTGAAAAAAGCCATTTTGATTTTGACAATATGGTTTGGACAATCCCAGCAGATAATCACAAACTTGGCAAAGCTACGGGGAAGCCATTGCTTCGGCCAATCATCCCTGAAATTGAACCTTTGTTGAGACAAACATTGGCGCTAAGCGCAAAGGGAAAGCACCTGTTTAATAATAGTGGTACGAATAAAGCAATGGGGCAAGGTGCTCCTTTGGCATTGCCTTATAACATCATGCAATGGTTAAGACGGCATAAGAATTATGAGATGGAGCACTGGTCTCTTCATGACCTTCGTAAGACAGCCCGAACAAACTATTCGACACTTACAGAACCACATATTGCTGAAATCATGCTTGGGCATAAACTCCCAGGATCGTGGCAAGTTTACGATCACTATGACTACCTTCCTGAACAGGCTGAGGCTTATACAGCATGGTGGAGTAGATTGATGGAAATTGTCGAGTAATGGAGGATTGTGCGAGTCCGCTTCTATGTCCGTTTCATTATCGGTAAATATACGTTATTTATCAGGGCTTTATATTTCATTTGATATAAACAACAAAGAAAAATGTCCGCTATATTGTCCATTTTCCAAGAGCTTTCAAAAATGAAATATGCGGCGATATTCGCCGCATATTAAGCTTACGAGGAGAGATTACTGCGCTTGACTTCATAATCTCCATTTAATCTTAGTGTGCGTTGTTTTTCTCGCTCCTCCCAAGCCAATACATCATCAATATCCCAAAGATTACAACTTCCTGCATGTTTAATGCAGGGAGGGGGAAACGGGTTAAACCTTCGTTTCATTCTTCGAAAAATCGTGCGACTGGAGCAACGAAACCTTGCACATAAGTCCTGTGTTGATTGATATTCTCTAGCCATTGTCTTCCTCCATTACACTATTGCTTGTATCTTCAGTTATCTCAAACATTCTGTCTTCTAGGGCAATTCGAGTACGTTTTAATCTAGGCATAAAACCCGTAACCGCATCATCATTTCTATAAGATTTAGAAGTCAGTGAGAGTGTGCCTATATTCCACAAAATTAATGGCATAGCTGTAAACATTCCAATACAGATCTGTATTTCTATTTCATATAAATATGGAGCATATTGAGTTATTAATAAGAAGCTACCTAAACTCAATGGTAAACCAAGCCAAAATAATGGGCGCTTGATTGTAACTTTCTCAATGTCACTTATACGGTAAGACCGTCTTGGCGTTCTAAATAAGTTACCCTTCACTAAAAGAGAGCCACTCTTATAAGTTGTATTATTCATTTTGTGTACTCCTGTAGCATGTTGAACCAATACTTCATTTCATTGACGGCTTGATCTCTGGTATCAATTACATTTCTTCTCTTAGCCTGCTTTGCAAGCTCTGCCGTTACACCGCACTGTTTATCTATTAGCGATTCAACTTCATTCAGCTTATTGCGATAGGGAGCTGAAATATATTTCATTGATGCAGTATAGAGAGCCGCTTCCATGCGAGCATGATCAAGTGTTGTAGGTACAATTTTGCTTTTAATGCAGAATTGAACCGTTTGTGGCAGATTTCTACCCTGACTAAATGAAGCTTGTTGATCTACCTTAATAATGCGCGGCGTAAGAACAAAGTAGTGAAAGCCAAACCAGATCATAAGCCCAATAAAAAAAGGCAATAGCCAATCAGCGAATTTATCAAAGAGTGCTTGAAACATTTTTAGTTACCTCTAATTAAATTTAAAATTTGTAAGGAGTGAAATTTACGAAAAGCAAATTTTGGACACTCGGTATGGGAAATATTTTTTACAGTGATAAAGCCAATCACATCAAAATAAGTGCAGTAATAAGGACTTTTTTCATACCACATCATCGGTGAGCCATAAGTTGTTAACCCGTAAAGCACCAAGGCAGGCAAATACAAAGAAGCGAGAGGCCAGAGATATTTCACTGGTTTTAATAAAAAGAATGGGAGCTTAAATTTAAGCTGCCCTCTTTGTCTGACAGTAATACGCATCATTGCTTATACCTCGCTGTAATTTAGGTGGATGATTGGTTGTGCTGGCAGCTTGCCTCCTTCAATGGGGTTGTCATCCAGCCATTCATTCCAAGGAGAGACCGCGTTATAAGGCAGGCGCTCACATAAAATCGGAGGCAAGCCATCTTTGTCGATAAAGATGATTTGCTGACAAGATTTGAGTCGTAGAACT
This sequence comes from Lepetodrilus galriftensis, assembly GCA_032361785.1. Lineage (NCBI taxonomy): Eukaryota > Metazoa > Mollusca > Gastropoda > Lepetellida > Lepetodrilidae > Lepetodrilus > Lepetodrilus galriftensis. The sequence goes on along the minus strand of JAUTBZ010158822.1, from coordinate 4,826 downwards.
TCTTCAGGCCTGAGAAGGGGGCGTCCTGATTCACTGACGCCATCTTTCATTTGCTCCCATGGAGTTTTACCACCACCAAAGTTTTCGGTTTTAATAGTGTAATTACCAAGCATGTCAGATATCTCTTTTGCTTCGCTGTAGCTGGCAACACCAAAGAACTGCTTCAAATCAGTCTGACTATAAAAAGTCTCAGTCGCTTCCTTACCATAGGTGCGAATAAGCTCGGACTTGGCCTGGCAGATTATGTGTGCTCTTAGCCCGTACCCCCTTAAAGCAGTTAAATCATTGGCAAGACCAGGTAGCTTAAAGTTTGTAGCTTCATCTAATAGAAGATGGACAGGAATATTTCCACCAGCACGAATGAGAGATTTAATTGCCATATTGGTGATAAGCCCAATCCACGGGGCATAAGCATCCTTGTGGTCAAATCGTGCCATGATATAAACAGCGGTAGATTTCTGTTTAAGTGTTTCGAATGAGAAGTCACTTGCACTAACGGATTCTGCTAAAGGCCCCGATGGAGCAAAAGTCTCAAGGGACTGCAAAGCACCAGTACGAAAATCATCGAGCTGATCTTCAGGCGTGTCTATTAAACCACTCGCTAGCGAAGCTATATCACCTGAAAGCGCTTTTGATTTTGTCGCAAGAGTTAGTTTTTCTATCAAACTTTTACGATTACTTATGATGCTAAACAGATTAGGCAACGTACAAAGCTCAGGGTGTTCTGCTGCAAGCCATAACATAGGTGTGACTATTATTAATCGCGTGCCATTACGAAAGAAAATATTTTTATCTGCGCCTTCAGGTGGTTCTGAATGTATTTGAAGCCCTATTTCTTTGGCATCGGATAATGCATATTTTTGAAGATCTTCGTCTGCCAAATCATCAATAATGGTTTGTAATGGATTAATCCGATGCGATGGCAAGCCAAACATTCCATCAGGATTCAAAAAAAATGACTCCTGCCCATGAAGTTCGGTCGTAACACGCATTGTTTGCGCGGCAAGTTCGCCTTTGAGGTCTGTAATAATTTTCGAGGCAATATCACTTATGCTACTTCCTATTTTTACACGAAAACCATGACAAAGTGATGGGATAGCTATTGAAATTGTTTTTCCTGTCCCAGCAGGGCATACAGCCAAAGCATGTGTTGGACTATAAAAAAGAGGACGTCCATTATGCATACCGATGGGGATGCCGTTATTTGGATTAAATAGCCCAGCTTTTTCTAGTTGCTTTCCAGTCGCCCAACCAGACCTACCAAAATTATCAGTAACTTTAGCTGATTTAGCCCTAAGAATAGTTTGATGATGCATAATCATCCAATGTTTGATGCCTCTAAAAAACAATTGAAAGGCTATAATCAAAAAGAATATAAAGAAAAACCAAACACCAATATGCTCAAATCTATTTTGCCAAAATAAATAGGCAAATATCAGAAATGTTAGAGATAACGAAATCAATGTGGTGATTAGTCGGATTTGGTTAAGTATTACAAGCATGGATTAATTCCTCATAGAAAATTGCAGTGGGATTTAGCTAATTTTTTTAACGAACGGGGACTTAGCCCTAATTTGTTTGCTGAACTTTGTGAGATTTGTTGATAGATAACAGGAAGCATTCCTACCTTATCTGCAAGGCTGATATTGATACGATGAGATCCTTCCTTAGAAGGTACATCTACGTAACACCATTGCTTTTCTGGGTCACTGCCATCATTAGCTTTGTATTGAGTGCCAATCATGATGGAGAAATTATCCAGCTTGATAGTTTGAAACTTAACAAAATGAACTACTGTATTCTGCTTTGTGTTTTCTTCAGGAAATGTCGGTTCTGCAACCACTCCAAAAGCAGTTAAGAGATCACCGATTACAAGAGAAACAATCCAAGCACTAAAGAGAAGGGACGGCGCTCTTGGGAAGTCATTTGTTACAAGCTCTATGACCTTATTCATAGCGCACCACCATCATGCTCTGATGATTTCAGGCGATTCAAAAGTTCAAGGGTATCTTCAAGCTCATTTAAGGAGTATTTACGCCTTTCAAGAATAACGTCTGCTTCGTCTTCATCTATTTCTCTTTGCAGAGCAATCAGCATTAAGACAACAATAAATACAGCACAATCAATGGAAATTGCAGCCACAATGTAGGGGATAATATCTAAGGCATAAGCCAACAAGAGCCTTGTTTGAAACCGAGGCTCCCAAACAGGGTATTCAGGAATGTCATTATTTGAGTATTGATTGTTAGCGGTATATCGCTCTTTCGTTTGTGACAAATCGTCACGAATGCGTTTAATCACAGCTTCTTGAGTTTTTCTAACAGATCTGTTTTTAGAAGTGGAAACAGCAATGATACTATCCAAAGCTCCTAGGGAGTTTTCGACAACTTGACGTAAATTTGTAGCAGAGAGTTTTTCATAGGCAGATTGAAGCTCTCTATTAAGCGATGAAATTTGTAGAGACTTGGCATCAATTTTTTGTTTTTGTGTTAACACCTCTCTCATCTTCAAAAGTGTAGAATTTGCCTGCTTAAGAAGTTTAGACAAGTCTGCCTTTTTAGACTCTAGAGCCTTAGCCGCTACATCTACAATATTAGCAGCCTGTATATACACACCCGTAATAACTCCCGCGCCTTTGCTTCCTGAAAGAGTTCCTGAATTCTTTTCTGATTTGGCAAGTGCCAAAAAACGAGTTTGGTCAGCTCGAAGGGAGGTAACTGTGTTTTGTGCTGCCTGTACTGAAATTGATGTTTTAGATATAGTTTGTTGAACTGATTCAACATGGTGACGTGCATCCAAAATCATAACTGCATTTCCTGCAATCCCAGCTAGATTGGTATAGGAGGATATGGAGATGGCAATCAGGATTGATAGAATGAAGGCAGTCCAACCAAATCCCTTTCTATTATGATTGTTCAACGCGGGAATGATGGATATATTCACCATTGCGAGGAGATAGATAACTCCTCCAACAGCTACCGCATAAGATGCAGAAATGACTACATCATGCGCAAGCGTTAGAGCTCCTCGATAGGACATATAACCTGATATAGTGGCTAGAAGTAGTAACACCCAAGAGGATGTTCGCAATACATTGCTATGGATGTCCTTCAGTTTCATTACTTGTCTCCTCTTGTTGTGGAGGAAATATACTTGTCAGGTTGAAGCTGGGTCAAAGAGGGAGTGGAAGAATATTTTTTCGAACAAGAATCCTATACATATGATTTAGAAAGAATTTCCATTTTTAAAATGGAAATTAAAAGGCTTAAATTTGGGGTAAGATCACAACTTTATGAATACAGAAAAAGCCAGTTTTTGGCATGAACATATCAAGTCATGGAAGGATTCAGGATTATCGCAAGCTGACTATTGTCATACGAACAACCTATCAACAAGCAATTTCTCAAAATGGAAAAAGAAGATTGCCCCAGGTTTAAAAACAAAAAATTATCGTCCTAAAAGCAAGTACTCCAAGTTCACAAAGCTCACTGATAAAGAATTTGAGTTGCTGATACTGTCTTTTTTCGAGGGAGAAGAAGTTCAGGAAACAGCAAAACGAACAGGGATTAGCACCAAGACAATTTCAAACATTTATCAGTCTTTTCAAGATCAAGTCGTTAGCAACGCTTTAATATACCCGCACTTGTTTTTCCATGCAGGCACTCTGTTATTGCTCGCACCTCCGCCAGATTCCCTAGACAGATTAGATTTTTACAAAGAAGAATTTGAGCACAGAAAAAATCAAGTTAGAAGCAACGAAAGTCCCGAAGGCTCACTTAGAAATAATATCGAACTCAGTTTCCGTTTACTTATAAACTATATGTCCTACGAGTGGTCATTGGCTGAATGCTTTGTTTTCCGTGAAGTCGGTTTGCAACTTTATTATGCCTTCACATACTCTAGGGAAAATAGCACTGATCCCACTCTCTGGGATGTCGCGCTACACAAAAAAATGGCGCTTGAAATCAATCTTGTTACAGCATTTATTGCCAATATGGGTCATTGGGCAACTGAAAAAAGTCCAGAATCTTATTTTCCTGACGAGTACTGGGATAATATATTTAAAGACAGAAAGAGAAAAAAGATTGATAAGAAAAAGATAAAAGAGTTAGTAACAGATATGCTATCTCGTGTGGGGTTGAGTGGCTTTGAAAAAAAGAAGATAGAAGAGCTCTCAGGTGGGCAAAAACAACGCGTGGCGATAGCTAGAAGTTTGGTGATGAAGCCTTCTATCTTGTTACTTGATGAGCCACTTAGTGCTCTTGATAGAAAGTTGAGGGAGCACATGAAAGTGGAGTTAAAAGAGCTTCAACGAGAGATAGGAACGACTTTTGTCTATATCACCCATGACCAGTCAGAAGCTCTTGTGATGAGTGATAGAGTAGCGGTGATGAATAGAGGCTCTTTGGAACAAGTCGATACTCCTTACAATCTTTACAACCATCCCAAAACTTCCTTTGTAGCTGGTTTTGTGGGTGACAATAATAGATTTGACATAGTTAGCAAAGAGGGTGATTTTATCGTTACAAAGTCGGGATGGAGAGTGCTAAAAAAAGATTTAAATTTTACCCCTGATGTGATGTATATACGACCAGAAGCGTTTATGTTGGAGCCTACCGATGAGGTGAGAGATATCGTCACTTTTGATGCCAAAATCATCACCATACTCTTTGATGGAGCAAACACAAAGATGCATGTAACGGTTGAGAACAAAGATGAGGTTTTGATTTCCTTAGTTAAAAATAGAGCGTTTCAAAGACTCAAAGAGGGCGATATCATCAAAATTGGTATCCATAAAGACCATATCAAATGTTACAAAGATTAAG
>JAUTBZ010158811.1:0-11108 GCA_032361785.1 Lepetodrilus galriftensis | reverse complement strand
TTATGCAGAGGGTCGACGTTCGAAAGAATGAACAGACAAATAGGCTGAATTTGCACGTGCGGGTATGTGAAGAAGAGTATCAGCACGTGCAAATCGAGCCTTTTTACCAGTTTCTTCTTTCGAACGTCGCCTATGTTTATTTTTTTAATTGTTGTTAGGTCAAATGAAATTAGAAAATGGAGGTGTACAAACCTGTTTATCCCATGGGCCGTACATTAGGATAGGCTGTGCTTATTCGTAATTTAAAGCTTATTTGGTTTTCCGCGTATAACTATGTCAATGGTTGACCATTGTGATGTTTCAGGTCACATGATTGATGTCGGTCATCTATATCCTGCTTCCTCTGGGCCACTGGACTGCTCCATCCCTCCACTCAGTCCCCTGGTCACCTGGAACCACGGCGTTCAGTACCCCGTACCAGACTGGTGCCAGTTCACCACGCGAGGTACAACATCTCAGATATAAATGTTAACTTTGATATATTTCTTTTGATAATAGTACGAGACGAAAGTAAAGTCAGTGATGATATATAGGTGGACAGATCAGAAGAGAAATGGATCACAAATGATGTGGCCTTCAATACAAGTGTTTCTGTGTTGTGATGCATCAATTGTATATAATATAAACTGAATTGTGTCATACAAAATAGCGTTTGAATGTGGTTCCAGTAGTTATTTCTCCTCAATAGGTTACATCTGTTTTTATATCAAAATAAGTGAGACTATTCCCGTTGCATACAGTTAGAAACACGCCTAAAGAAGCCTACAAACTTCCAGACAGAGACTTGGAAGGAAGTGTGTACGACCCTCTGGCTTTGCTTATCTTCCATGCCTGGTCAGCCGTGTGTGCATCAAAGGTAACATTCAAACAATATACATCATTTAACAATAATTAGATGTTTTAACTAAGTTCACTAACCCTAGAACCTTAGTAGTGTAAAATGAAAAATATGCAATATATAAGTATTCCTTCTTCTTTACCTCCCGAAGGAAATATATGTTTAATCTATTACTTTATACATAATTATATAATTCCATTTACGTAAAGCTGTCTTTGTTCCAGAGCAAGTTGGAAGCAATCCTCCTACATAGCTTCACGGTGACGCCGGAGTTGATGAAACAGGAGAAGTTACAGGGAGCGACGATTCAGGTCCACCAAGGAAGAAAGACATTTACTGTGCTCTCAGAATGTAAGTTACCAGTAACGTGAAAATGGTTCCTACATTCCATAACCTATCCAGCTTTCCTAGAATAACGTTTTGAATATGGTAGTTCATTTCTAAAGGGTTCTAAAGCCGTGGTTGCACAATCAATGTAAATTGTCTTGCATAGTACACACTACACAGATGAATGTATTGTCTTTTCAGTTGGCATTGTGATGTCAGGAGGTTTCGACCTCCCTGGACAGAGTGTGGACATGCCCCTGCTACCTGGCTACGACGTGGATGTCAATGAGAACGTGGAGAAACTACAGGACGAGTGGTAAGCACGCTTCACCACCATCAGCAGCATATATATCGGATTATCGGGGCATATTATATATACAGTAGTAAAGAGTTTGGTTATAAGTCAAATCCGATCGGATACCGGGGGAATCGGATTAGCAAAGGTCGAATTATCGAGGTTCCACTGCATACAATGTCCTGGCAGAGATACAGACCAAGGTAATATAGTGCCCAATGCTCTTACAGCTGCTTACTGCTCAATTTCAGCGAGCCTGACGTGGACACACACGAGGTGCTATGGGAAGACAACTGGCTGGACTTCATCAATGCCACTCTGGAATATGTCAACCCGCTGACCCAGAGGCTGCCCATCAGGGCAATGATAGACCCGGCCAAGCACCTGGAAATTACCAGATCTTGTGCCAGCATATTGGTGATGAAGGAAGAAGCAACGGGTGAGATATATATTAAATGTATAATAATATCACAGTTGATAGACCTGTATAATCGGACAAACGAATTTCGATTTAAAACTAATTACGCTTGATTTATCCACCCAAAGTTGGTATATTTATTGATGTACTTATTCCCAATCACTCGATAGTTATAAAACAAATCCTATTTTATATTAAATAGGGGAACGTTCCGCTATTTATCTTGTCGTTGATGCATAACTTTTCTAAGAAGGCGCAAACATTAGAGTGTTGTCCCTTTGCAGCATATATATAGAGGCTGTTGGCCGTATTTGATTTAAACCCGACTCTGAAAGAGTCATAGAGGGGTGGAAAGCTTTTTTGAAGTACAAACATGATTGTATGTACGTCAAGTGAATGTATTTTGCAGTTCTAGCTAAGAACTAGTCCAAAGCAACTATACATATCTGTGATAGTATGCCTTTAAAGCTGAATTATATGCATATAGCTGGAATAGTTTTGACTAGGATGAGCACGGCAGTACATGAATATGCTTATTTCTATTGGGAATATCGTAATTGAGAATGCAATTACATCTTCTTATTCAATGTTTATCAAGTATGGGTGAACGATTCCCGCTGTGACATAAAACAATAATTCACTCACTCTTGTTCAACGGTGTATGGTTTCAGGTCTGTGTAAAGCAGGTGGGTTGTTGGTACAGTTCCAGCCTACATTCAATCCATCTCTGGAGCAGTCCATGTTGATTCAGACCCTGGGGCAGAGCGAGTCTCGAGCGAGCTGTATGGTACACCACCTCCTGCTGTATAGTCTGCCCAGACAGACGGTGGGTGAGGACAGGCTGCTGCTGTACCTGGGGTGTGAAGAGGACAAGTCGCAGGAGGATCTAGGGATGGTGTACATTGCAAGTACGAGAACATCAATAGGTTTCCCATGGATAATTGAGTGAATACACTAATCTAATATAAATAGTTGATGTTTTTTATGGAATAGAGTATAGATTGACGTTAGTGATGTTTGATGGTCGTCGCAAATGAGTGAAAGATTCCCGCAGCGACGTTAAACTCCATATTCACTCAGTCACTTGCCGTGATGGTATTATTAAATTAAATCGCATCAGTGGTCATAAATTTCGTCATGTAATGGTGAAACTGTATCTCTTCCGTTGTTGTGGATGTATTAGAAAACCTGATTGTAAGAAGATGATCCAGCACAATTAATTTTACTAGTAAACCTGTTTGGTCCAGCTGCATACCAGTACCTCAAACTACACCCTTCCTTCCAGATGGGGAAGTAAAACGCACTAGCTGGAAGGTACCTAACGACTGGCTGTTGTCAGATATGGACGCTGTGGTTCCTTTATTCCTGGCACATCACACCCTGTACGACGTGGCCGAGGTGAAGCCACGTCACACCGTCCTCGTATTACCTCCCCTGGGTAGGTCTTGATTTCATATCTGATTGCGATGTTTAAATGTTTACGAGTATGCCATCCATCGTATGTAATAGTGTATATTGTCACACTGTTTATACAGTACCTGTGGTGGTCAGTTATATGTATGTATACTGTTGTTCATTGCAGACACTGTGGCAATATACATACTGTTCCTCCTGCAAAGGGACGTCCACGAGGTTTACACCGCGACATGGGACCCCGAGATCAGTCTGATGGTGTGCAGCGCTTTCCCAAATGTGACGGTTCTCAATCCCAGTAATCTGTCCACTATGCTGAGACAACACACCAAGGGTCATGGTGTTGACATCTGCATCAAGAGCGACGGTTCAGGTACAGTGCCCGTTTTCCTTTAAGGCCAGTACTGGCTATGTTTAACTGACGCTTGTTTTCTGTATTTCATTAGAGATCTTCATAATAGAGCATCAGTACTTGTCTGTGTAGATATATTAACATGCCCCTGGATCTATTACATTTATATGTAGATATGGACATGATCTTGGATATATTACCCTTCTGTGTAGATATGGACATGACCCTGGATCTATTACTTTTCTGTGTAGATATGGACATGACCCTGGATCTGATAGCACCGGGTGGGAGATGCATCCAGATAGGGCGGCCAAGTGAGAAAGACCAAGTGGGACTGGCGGCCTTCCTGAACAACCTGACCCTGGTGGTTCTCAACCCAGCGACCGTCTTTAGTCAGTTGCCTGACGTTCCCGATGCTCGAGTCCAGGCCGTGCTCGAAACGTTATGTTCTTCGTCCTTTAGAAAAGTAAGTAAACTCTATAAAAGTATAAACTCTATAAGTCAACTATAAAAGTAAGTATACTAATGTCGGTTTACATCCATGATTAATGTCGCTGCGTGGGGAGAATGCGTGTTAGACGATATGCAATTTCTGTCTGTGCAGAGAATAGACGACGGGTACCCAGAGCCGCGCGGGTTACGCTACTCAGTTGAAGAACAGGTCACTCTGACTCGTCCTGTAGACCTGCACAAGCTCTTCACCTTTCTGGACAACCCTGGTAACAAGGCCAGAGATATTCTGGATGAGTTGTCCAGTGAAGACAGCACATGGCTGGAGAAGCTACAGCTGGCCCTTGCAGTAAAACCACAGGTGACTACTGCAACCATGATTACCCGTATTACAATAATATTGGCTTGGCCATTGTGTAATCATCAGACTCATGTATGGATGAAATATGCTTACCGCAAAGCTTAAAGCAAGACATCATTCTAATATAACCGAAGGGCCCGTTTGTGGAACTGGCAATCACAAGCGTTTATATATATATACATGTAAATTGTAATATTATGACTTTGCAATTGTAGAACTTGTATCTTAAAGGGTGCTAAGCAACAAATTACTCCTACGGTTACAACTGTTCTTTAAGATGATAATATTATGGTTTGAAATTGCAGGAATTCTCACTGTCTCAGTACGACACTTCCTATTCCAACGACAGCAGAGAGCAGTTGAACCCATCCTTCGACGTGTCCAAGTTCTGTACGCCGCTCAGTGTACCGGCGGGATGCACCGCGCCCCCTAACACCACGGTCAGGAAGAACACCGTGGACGTGGATATGACCAACTTCACCTCGGGGTCCATTCCCTTCATCAGGGTGTCGCTCACTTCTGTGTCCGTGGACGCCCGCGGAGCTCAGACACGTCCATCCGGCGGTTCTTTGTCGTTTCCGGGGAGTAAGATGGGGAACAAGTTGGAGGAGAGTTCTACAGAAGACAATGTGTTTGTAACTCCCGTGCAAGGAAGGAGAGTGTCCAGTCTTGGGTACAACAGCTTATACAATACAATACTTATAATAATTAATAATAAATGTAATACTAACAAACAACAAAATAGTTTAAATGTGTATACTCGTAAGCTAGATGTACAAATAAGCTAATAACGAAAGGAATACCTATTCAGTAGACTTCTAGTCATTTGACTACATACGTTTGCAACCTACTTAGTTTATTTCTTGTATGTTTGTAATATAACATGTTGTATCGCATAATGTCCCTGTGCCTTGCGTTATAGAACAAATGTCCTTCGTGAATATTAAAGTATTGTCTCTTATAATACGGTAAAGAATCTTCCCTTTTTAAGCATTTAACATTTTCACATTTTTTCAGTGTATTCAGAACTCCAGTCTGCCAACAAACGATGGATCTGCTGGTTGTGCGGTCTCCAAGAACACCGTTAACACCAAGCTGCAGAGGTGTTAAGAAACTGTTGACACCCAGCACGGTGACACCAGTGCTCTGCAAACTCAACCAAGTCGAGAGTAATGACAAGCCCCTGTTCGTTGTTCACCCAGTAACAGGTACGATAGGAATTACTAAGATATGTGACACGATCACCTTAAACAAAGATTGTTATTACAACATATTTATACCCTATTCTGTCTACTGACTGTATCGCGACGTAAGGCCTTTATTTGGATGGCATATGAGATGGAAGCGTGTATAAAATCAGATTATAAAATCGATACGTTGATGAAAAATTACAATGGCGAAGACTATACCTCAAATCCCCCCCAGTCATTGTATTGTCCAATATGAGTATGTGTACTCCGTAATTATAGTTGCACACATACTATTAACTATAATGTGCATGTTGAAAGACAGTGTATACTATTGCCGTATACTGTATTCTCTATATCACTATACCCTCATGTTACATGTACTTTGCAATGTTGCAGATATACAAGTATTGTATCTAGAATTGTAATACTCTTATATAGGTATCCTGCTGTTTCTCAAAGGCCTTGGTCGGAAGCTAAAGGTTCCTTGCTATGGAATACAACGTACTCCTTGTACGCCCACCATTTCTGTTCAAGCCATCGCCAGGTAAACAGGTTTCATAAGCTTCAAAGCTGATACAATCAACCAAGTTAGAGATTAACATGTAATGAAATATGAAACGTTTGTATGTAATCATCATATCGTCATGACTTCGTTGTATTCCAGCTTCTATCGCAATGCCATAGAGGTGCACGATCCTGTAGGACCTTACAGAATAGCTGGATACTGCTATGGAGGCATGCTAGCTTTTGAGATTGCAAAACAACTGCAAAAGGCCAACAAACAGGTTATAACTCGTGTCTAAATTTTGTAATATACATGTATACCATTTAATAATGTACATGTCTACCTAGATATGGTTCTATTTAAAACATCATAAACCGGTTTTATAGCAGTTCGTGTTCTTGCTTATATTGTGTATATTTGTTGTTAAATCTTGCATATCATGTTAAAGGATTTTACACTAGCTAAGATTCGGTCAGTGTGCTATACATACAATATGCATTTCAGTTCAACATTCATGAACGGTGCACTTTTTATTGATTAGTGTTATGTTCGGTAGAGTAATGTTCCACCCGCTGATGCGAGTTGTATCCTGTAGGTTGAATGTTTGGTGATACTTGATGGTGGTCCCAGCTATGTCCACGCACAGATAGACAACGGAAGAGCACTACTCACAACATACACCCCGGATGAGAAGGTTAGTAAATAAACTATCGTAAAGATGGAATTTCTATAATATCGATGTGTATTTTGGAATGTCAGCTTTAACATAAGTCGTCGCAAATGAGTGAAAGATTCCCACACACAGCGACGTTAAACTCCATATTCACTGATTTTAAAATAAGTTACTTTACAATATAATCTGTCAGCAAGCATGATACTGTTAATACTGATTTTATTCCCAGTGTCCAATCCCGCTGTGGCGTGAGTGAGTGAATATGGAGTTTAACGTCGCTGCGGGAATCGTTTACCCATTTGCGACGATACGTTGTGGCGTAAAATATTATGTAACTAACTCGCTTACCCCGAGTTCAACCTGACAGTGTTACAAACGTTTTAATCTGGTAGTAACAATGCCAGGATCATGACGACATGAAAGTCGTTCATTAAACCGATTAATGGTGCTTCAGGTCCGTCGGAATTCCATGCAAAACAACTTCATTGTATACAGCTGTACTATCTGAATATACATATGAGTAACCAATTAAGCCATGATTAGTATACAGGGCATCATTTCTCGAAGCTCTCGTATCTACTACGGGACCATAATCACTCTCGTAGACATCTCTTATATGTGGGGATCGTGCACATACGAGAGCGCTATGGTCTCATAGTGGATGTGCGAGCTTCGAGAAACGATACCCAGGTTCATGAGTAACCATTACATGTGGAATCTACTTAGCACCTGTGTTGTACAACGAGTGAGTTGATGGTCTGGTCTGGCTGCAGTGCGAGGACGCCGTGGAGGTGGTGGCTCTGCTGAACTTCCTGGCGATGTACGTCACTGTGGAGGAGCCGGACTACATCAGAGGGGTGCTGGAGATCCTCCCCACTCAGCGGGACCGCGTCCGGATGGTCGTCGACCTCATCTCCGGCGACGTTGTCATGACGTATGTTTTTTACCATGGGCCTGCTCCTTTCTAGCCGTTTTGTCTGTACTTTTTGACTGACGTATGCGCAGTTACACTGAGCGGTGTTGATCCTTGGTAACTGCGCATGCGTCGGACAGAACGTACAGACAAAACAGCTAGAAAGGAGTAGGCCCCAAGTTGCGGGGGAAGCTGGAAACGCATTGGTGGAACGTCAGGCTTCGGCAGTCCGCATCAATGTTGGCGATAGTTACGTTTCTGGCGCGATTATGATAGGATACACGCTCTCTGTACCTGCCAATATAGTTGTCATCCTTGGTCTATAACTACCCCAGCAGTGTCGACAGAGAACGCATCCTGTGATGATAACATCGGAAAGGTAAATTATGCGATCGTTGATGACGTTTCTCTGGGGACATGTTTGAAATAGCATATGGCTCTAAATACCGATGACCTACCGCTGCGCGATCACTATTTGCCACCGTTCATGGTCTATTTACACGCGTTCTGTCAATTCATAATTGTATTGTAAAATCACAATGCGTTCTGCAATAATTCACACTCACTTTCTGCAATGAAAACCAACGTCTTCGCCTCTAGAGAGACAATGTGATTTCTACAAATACCTGGGGTCCTATTCTCGAAACGTTCTTAATATCTTCTTAGCCTAAGAAGGTTCTTAACTTTATCTTAGCATTAGCTAGTCACGTACGGTACTTAAACTCCATATTCACTCACTCACTCACGGTACTTAAGCTAAGAAGATATTAAGAAGTTTCGAGAATTGGGGCCCTAGTTATTTGACGGCCGTTCTTTATACATTTCATTGTGTTACCAGTCGTCCTGTCAAGACCAAGTGGCTGTCGGTCAAACAGAAAGTCTTGAACAAAGCTGGCAATGCTGAGAGAGGGGCCAATGTTCACGAGGTGGCGTCAGAGATCATCCGTCTGTCGAGGGAGAAGAAGGCTGAGGAGTACATCAACAACGTTCTTATAGCGGACAAGTACCGACCCAGGGAGCCGTTCCAGGGTGCGTATACTATGTCCAGACTTTCCCCATCATAATCAAACATCACCACATCCTCGTCCCATCTAAGTATTGTAATTATTACTTTCAATGCCACCTTCATTAGAGCTAAAAGTAAATACAGTAGACCTCGTATATAACGGACTCATGAACATTGGCTATTTCTGTCCGTTATATGCGAAGTCCGTTATACGCATATGCCGCAAATAGCGTTAGACAGGGACCGGGACTTCATATTCAGTCCGTTATATGCGAGTGTCCGGTTTATCCGAGGCCGGTATATGGGAGGTCTACTGTAGTCTTATTATCGAAAAATGTTATAGCATCTCGCTAGTTGTTCATGATTTGGTAATAATATAGTTTTATTTATTATATACAGTATATTTCACGAATCAAATATACTACAATGTACGTATGAATTGAGCTATACTTTCGCTCTTCTGTCGAGAACTACCGCCTGTCCCAAATGCATCTGAAGAGCGTTAGATTAGGATCTGAATTTAAGGCGATTCAAAAATGCAAATGTATTTCTGTGACGGATATTCTATTCGAATGTACTTGAACAATTCCAGGCGACATCCACCTGATCAGGATCAAGCCCGAGACTGCGGCGACTGTACACGACATGGCCGACTACGGACTGGGTCAGATGTGTACTGGAGAGGTCAAGGTCACATATGCACCTGGCGATCACATTTCGTTCCTGGAATCTGATGACGTAGTGGAGCTCGTCCAACACATCCTAGGATAGAACCACCACATCCTAGGATAGAACCACCACATCCTAGGATAGAACCACCACATCCTAGGATAGAACCACAACATCCTAGGTTCTACCTAGGATAGAACCACAACATCCTAGGATAAAGCCAAATGTTGATAACCTACATACTAGTAATCCATATTGATGGAACTGTGATAAGACCAGTAATAAAGACTAGTGCTATATTCACATCAGTTGTTTTGTTACTCAGAAATACATGGATGATGTTTGTCATCAGGTTGACCGAATGAGGTTCCAATAAGCCAGCTCGGAGTTTCATATACACGCAGAATATTCATTTAATGCGCGTATCTAATGTAAAGGCACGTTATAGTATAGTATAATACTATTAAAATGCCTATTGAAACCACCAGATATGTGATAGTAATAAACAAGTACCGCAAAATATAGATGATACACGTCGCCTCTTGACAGGTGTAATTCGTATACTTTTACATGCGCAGGCATATTCTGTGGGTATTAGAAACTCCCGTGTGGTTTATTGTTATGTTTTCGTCGTGTAGTTTAGTCTGTGGTATTAGGATTTTGTGAAATAATAAAAATAAATACGTTCTCAACAAGGATTTTGTGAAATAATAAAAATAAATACGTTCTCAACAAAACTGATAAACTACACACGATTGCACTTTACAGTTCTCAAAATCATATCATGTAATCACTTCCTTAAATATTAATATCGCTAATTCATAATTAGTGCTGGACTTTCAGTCATAGCTCACTGAACACCGTGCGCATCTACATTGTACATGTATCCATAGAAATGGAAAGGAATTAGTAGTTCGTTTTCTCGGAGATGGAAAACTTACTATTGATTCCTAGAGGGAAAAGAGCAAACACTACATTACAATACCGTTAAGAGTACATATACGGCATTGTATTTTACTAGATGAGAGAATATTGAATGGAATCGAAGACCGCGTTATCACTGCACGAAGATAAACACGATGAGGCAATTGCTTCTAGATTCCTCACCTCGACAAAGCATCTCTACAAACTACAGGCAATCTCGCTCCCGGGGGTCGACTTGTTGTAGATATTGTCTCCACTAACCTGTAATTTGATTCCTACACCCCGCTCGTTACCGACAGCACACACCTGCTCAGGTGGACTAATCTCTTTTATACTGTTTATCTTGGTCATCTTGTTAAATTGCCCGGCTAATCAATAACTTAACCTCTTGAGTGTTAGGAAGCGGGATGCTTCATCTGGGTGGATTGGAAGAAGGGCGGTTAGCACTTGGCTGGGGTTAGAACGCCAATATTCCAGCGTTTATACTACTGTCAATAAAGCTCATTAATCTTGATTTACGAGTTGTGGGATGGTGGCCGATGAAATTTCATTGCTGGAATCCAAAGCTTGGAATTCTATGCTTCGAATGCCGATAATTTCAAACTCTTAACCCATGTAAAACCTCCAGACATAAAAATTATATTGATGTAGAATGCTCTCAATATTGCTCGTATTTGGCATATAATAGTGTTCTCTCATAATAGTCTGGCAGCATAGGGACGATTTTTAAATTCCGTGCAACTTTTTTGATGAAAGCAAGCGACATGTTTTTTT
>JAUTBZ010158800.1:0-11108 GCA_032361785.1 Lepetodrilus galriftensis | reverse complement strand
TTCAATAGTGTGACATAATGCATCAATGATTTTAGTCTACATTTTAGAAGCGGCGCATTGATATTTTGCCGACATCACAATGCTACCTACGAAATTTTGTTCATCATAGTATGAATGCAATGTTTTGTGGTCACGTGGACCAATCAGGTTGCCGGATTTACTAGATATTTATTTATTCACTAATATCACGACTTGTCAGTTTATGGCAGAAGGAAACCTGCAACACCTGTAGCGCTGAATGTTGCAGTAAACCTGCGAGCACCAGCTGGTACCGTGAGACCAAGGATGATATCTGCATTGTCAATGGCATTCGTTCCCTAACTCGCACTTCAAGCCAACTGGTGCGTGTTCAATAACTGCGATTGCCAATATTGAATGAACTGCAGAGCTTGCCTGGAATAGTGGCTTGTGACATTTCTCAACCATTTACCATTATTGAACATAGCAGTTTGGACTTAAGATATGTTCCATCAATTGTAAATCACTCAAATTTGTCCATAACAAGCATTCAAATTTGGAGATAAATTCATCCATATTTGATTAATAGATTAAATTAAGTAGAATATTAAACATGAACATTAAATCTCAGAACAAAATGGATAAATTATTTTTATTGAATTCAGGCATTACACCGTAGCAGGATTTATTTCACCCATACGCGACGACCGGATAAAACATGTATACGCATTTAGATAATAAATAACAATCTATTTATATAGCGTTGAGTTCCATCTAGGCTGCTCACAGGCACTTAACATTACATCTGTCAATGTATCATACTGTCACTTCTTTATCGCTTCCAAACGGAGGACTATTTAACATCAATGGAACGCACGACACATTGACACACTACAGTGAGAGGCAGGCTGGACGTGAACACTCACCACAGTGAGAGGCAAATCTGAACGTGAACACTCACCCAACTGCTGAAAGCTTTCATCACAGCCCCGTTTGACGGCCAGACTCATGGTGAAGTAGCCAGCACTGAACCACTGAGCCATCTCGTCAGGCTTGAAAGGACCTGCAGAAACAAACAAGACAGTTATAGTTTGGCATGCAGAAACAAACAAGACAGTTATAGTTTGGCATGAAATGCATTCACAACCCTATTTCGTAGATTATCTCAGTAAATACAACTTCATGGAATGAAAAATAAAAAATAAAAAAGTTCATTTGCCCTAATCAAATTGATTGATTGAATTAATGTTTTATGTCGTGGCGGGAATATCTGACAACGCGCTAATCAAAATTTTAAAAATAAAAAATACTGCACCAGTAATAAAATATCCGTTCAAAAGTAGGAACGGTTAAAAAGGCTTGATCTTCACATACCCGCACGTGCAAATTCAGCCTATTTGCTTGTTCATTCTTTCGAACGTCACATAAAATAATACTTACCTAACTATTTTAATAGATATTTTATTACTGGTGCAATATTTTATTTTATTTTATATTTTGGTTAGGGCAAATGAAATAAGTAAGTAAAGTTTTTTTGTTTTTCATTCCATGAAGTATTTACCGAGATAATCTACGAAATAGGGGTGTCAATGCATTTCATGCCAAACTATAACCCTCTCCCAGCTGGATTAAAGGCACTTCTGCTTAGGGCATGGATAGAGTTAAATCAAGTCTGCTCGATTTGACAGGCCATCTCCAGTTGTTTTCAGCATTTAACCATCTCCCTACTGGCTTAGAGATGGGATCTGCTGTTTAGGGCATCTCTGGTTGCCTTCAGCATGGATAGAGTTAAAAGTTGAGTGAGTGAGTGAATTATTGCTTTACGTCACAGCGGGAATATTTCACAACCCTGTTCCAGACATCGGACAAATACAATCAAGAATCGTGCATCAATTCCTAATAACAAAATCATAGTTTGTCATGAAATGCATTGACACTCCTACTTGGTAGATTATCTCGGTAGATACTTTATGGAAATCTTTATGGAAAAAAACAAATCTTCAATTTGGTATATTTTTTAAATAGTTGATGAGACTGTACCTTGCACATCACCCTGTGGATCGCGGTACAACCACTTGAGCGAATCCTCATGTGACATGGGTAACGACTGACTCTGGAGGTCAACTACCGGTACAGAGGCCGCCTTCTTCTCGTTGACCTGACAGAAACACAAGGATGATAACTGCATTGCCATGGTTCACTGAGCACATCCTATCAATATCAAGTCAATGTAACTCGCAAACATTGACGCTGCACTCCCGGGACGATGAGCGAGTGATTATGGAGTATAACATCGCTGCAGGGATCTTTCAGCCATTTGTAACGATCCCGAGACATTAGGTAAGCCTGGGGCGTACGGCTCCCGAGTCAAAATGTTGCACAAACCGACTACATCTATTTCTGAACATGTAAAAATATAAAATCATATTAATTTCTCTGGAATAATTCGGGCTCGGATGTACATCACAGAAGGCTAATTTAAATCTCTTCAGGATTCATCATCGTTTGATGGCACCATCACAAACTAGCGGTATCTACAAGAAGCACTCAGGGGGCTGCTGTGAAGACCTACGTTGTGTACGTCGGCCGTCATCTCGGCAACCATGCTCTCCGTCGCCTCCTTCAACCTGTTCAGCGCATCCACATCGCCAAACTGCAGCACGTTTTTGCCCAATTTCATTTTCACGTCCGTTAAGTTCATTTCGGGACTTGAACCAACATTGTCTGTTCTGCTGTCATTGTTGTGCGAACTGTTGGACTCGTTAGCATTGCGTGAAGAATCGCCCGTGGGGATGGTCTTGGGCGGTTCGACTCTCTTTGGTTCGCGGACGTGTTTGACGGCTTGTGGAGACACTGTCTGACTGTTGCCGGGTTTGCTAGCACTTTTGGGTTTAACCTCAGTCGCACTCGTTGACCGCTCGGGTTTCCGCACCTGAAATGTCAACAGCAGAACATTTGTATTTTAAGTAATGAACGTTTTTTTTCTCTCATTCTGAATCGAAAAATTAAAGGGGAAGTGGTATCCACACAAATATGGGGGTCTATTCTCGAAAGGAGATTCTTAGCATAAGGTGGGCAACAGATTCATAGCCCTGCTACACAAACCTTTAACATTGTTGTACACTCAAAAGCACTTTTAGATTTAGTTATCTTTTGAGACCAAACTATGCCATGCAATGTACTAGAAGCCATTGAGAGGATGGGAATTACTACAGTTTCAAAGGACCAGGGCCCGTATCCTCTCCCCCATAGACAGACGCGTCGGAACTGAGAAATATGTCTAGTAAGTGTGATCCTATTAATACAGCTTTCATAGGATCAGTCACATATTTCAAGGGATGATAGTCAATAAACATATTGCAAGAGATGACAGTCACTAGACACATTTCAGGGGATGACAGTCACTAGACATATTGCAAGAGATGAGTCACTAGACACATTTCTGGGGATGAGTCACTAGACACATTTCTGGGGATGAGTCACTAGACACATTTCTGGGGATGACAGTCACTAGACACATTTCTGGGGATGAGTCATTAGACACATTTCTGGGGATGACAGTCACTAGACACATTTCTGGGGATGACAGTCACTAGACACACAGAGGATGACTGTCACACGTCAGGGGATGCAGGAAGCACACAGTGACACGGCTCGTGACTTACTTGTTGTCGCTGTTCTCTGGGTTCCGACGCATCTGTCTGTGGGGGAGAGGACCGTCTGGAGTTAAGGTTGTCTCCGTTGTTCATATCCTGGCCCTGAAACACAAACACGTCCACACACTTGTTAATCAAAACCAGACCAGGGTATCATTTCTCAAAGCTCTCATATCTACTACGAGACCATAAGGATACAGGCCCTGGTGCTTTGAAACTGTCACAAAGTAGTTTCAATAATGATTCAAGTGTGCATCATCCGGGCATTGTATGGATATTTGGGAAGCATATAAAGTCCAGGCTCCGAGATTACGAAACTTTTCTGAATATGATTTCGTACTCAACTCAGAATTTTGTTCATAAAACGTCATGTGATGTCATAGTCTGAGTACGTTTTTGTGCTCAGAAAGTTTCGTAATCTTAGGGCCAGATGGGAAATTCTAGTGACCGAGTGATTATGGAGTTGAAATGTCGCTGTGGGTATCTTTCACCCATCTGTGATGACTGGAAAATGGAGTGAGCGAGTGATCATTTTAATGTTGTTGGGATCGTACAGTTGCGATGACTGGAAAACATGACGCAATTAAATGGAAGAGCTCAATGATGCTACCAAGGAACAATACACCATGCATTATCTATAGATGTAATCTAATTAAATGGAAGATGTGAGGGAGCTACGTACCATGGGATGTGAAGTTACGAACTGTCCGCTGGCGTCAAACGTTCCCAGCTCTTCCAAGTCTTCCTCACCCGGAACACTCCACTCCGGGATTTCTGTACGGACAAACCAACAATCAGCATGTGTGAAATGGCCCAGGTCACACGAAAATAACGAGTGTAGGCGTTATACGGCTCATAGAAATGTATCGTCTACTTAACATATTGCTGCATTAAAAACTAATTGCTACCCATAGTACCATTCTAAAAACAAATCTTGCAAATTCGTTAAAGATTATGTTTTATTCCAAATATCGCTGAACAACATGTTGTGCTGTCATATTTATGATGGATGTACGACGGATGTGCCACTGGATAAGAATGTATGGAACAACCTAAATCAATGACCATCGCCCCCTCAATTTCAAATCTGTATTAATGTGCAATATTCTAATTTCATCGTGTTCTTGAATCCACGGAATGCTTAGATGAGCTCTGGCACATGAACTTAAAAAAAAATCAAATCGTCCCCCCACCCACAATTTCAAATCTGTATTAAAGTGCAATATTCTATTTTCATTGTGTCCTCTTGAACCCACTGAATGCATGAAGTGCCCTACGACGAGCTCTGGCACATACTACTGCGGCCGCGACGTGTCGGGAGTGTACTACCGCGACATGTCGGGAGTGTACTGTAATGCTTCTGACCCTCAGGTTTTGCATGTAATATACGGTAAAACATTGCAAGTTTTGGGTGTCAACGGTGTAGGGTGTGTTTCCCCAACAATCAGAAGCACTACAGTACCTTCCGTGTCCCACGATTCACTGCTCCGACTGCGTCTATATAAGCGCGGGCCATTGCCAGTGTCGACTTTCGTCGGTCGGCCGTCAAACCCACCTCGTCCTGTCGCATCTCGCCAGCTTCCCCGCGTCCCTGAAACAACACGGCACACGTTCATTTATGGAGACACATTACATGTAGATTTACGTCCGAGTGAACGAGTGATTTAAGGAGTTTAGCAGGTATCTTTCACCCATTTGCAACAAGATTTACATCAGAGAAACAGCTGGTATGAATGAGACAATGGTAACTACACTGCAACAGTACAGGCATGAGTTAATTATTGTTTCATTTTGCAACTGAAATCTTTCACCTTTCATGATTATTTTGCTTACGAATTTTGGCTTGGAACTGCTTTTAACACATATATTCTGGCGAATTTTGTACTTTAAATTTTGTATTTATTGCTAAAGCATCGCTGTATGAATTTTTTACCTACATGTGACAATATCATGTCAGAAAATTAACTTTCGTCAGCATTAACGCCAGGCTCCTGGGGCAACATTTTACCATTACACTACCAACCACCCTGGACAAATGTTACCAAAAATCTGGAAATTCCCTAGAGCAGTGCTGTGTCTAAGGGTTAAAACCAATCACTCCTTACCCCATCTCTCTTTGTGTGGCACAGCCCGTCTCCAGTCACCCCCTTCCTCGTCTGGGGGCGGGGGCGGGGCCTGTTCCTCTCCCTTCTCTCGCCAGTTGTCGCTGCTCAGCGACCGGGAGAACTGGGGATGACGCGCGGCGGGTGGAACCTCGTCTGGATTACGATTGGAGAACGAACGGTCGTATTTTTTACCACTGAAATAGAGATGTGCACTTGACCTAAACCACATGAGCAAATCAGATTGTAGAGAATTGGGTCTAAGGACCAGGGAACAGACCGCAAGTCCGGGTCCGATGAATAAACCCCACCCTCTGTGACAAAGGTATTAATGTTAAGTAAACGTACACTTCTTCCCAACCATCTTTATTCTGTCCTCGTGCTCTCCCAAACCCGCCTCCGTTCTCTGGCTGTTCGAAGGGCTGACCCCTGGGTGGGAATCCATCCCCGCGACCTCTGCCTGTAAAACACAAATGGTCAATAAAGCATCATTCAAACACATCTAATTCACAATGAAAAGGACTGAATCCACGTAAAAGCAAATCTCAACCTTTCAAGGAATTGAGGACAAGACGACAGTTGTTTACTCGACGCTCAGAGACGCGACTTACCTCGACCCCTGCCGCGGTCGCCGCCCCCTCGCCCCCCACGCAGAGGCGGCCCGCCGCGCCCCATGGTCCGCAGTACTGTGGTACTGTTTATAGACTGAGACATCAGCCGCTGTAATAGAGAAAACAGGCACCATTTACACTAAAATCTTCAAACACTATCAACTAACGCAACGAAAATTCAATTATAGTATAACCTACACGATAACATCAACTCTATGCAGTAATCGAAGAAACATTCCTGACAAAAACACACCAATTCAATCAACTCCATCAAGTGCTTGTATACGGTACCTCTCAAGAAAAATGTCAACCACTGTAAAATATTATGGTCGAGATAAGCGTTGTAATAGAATACCATGTGCCTTCACCTTTGACACGTGCATATTTGGAAACCGAGCCTGCTCATTTTCAGGACAAGTTTAACCCTCTCCCTGCTGAAGGCAACCATTGATGCCCTATTGAGCCGTGCTTTTGCCTAATCCAGCAGTGAGAGGGTTAATATGATAGCGTCTGTTCTAGCGTACCTGTTCTTCTTCAGAAAGTGATATGAATGCTAGTGGTTTCTGCGATTCCTCGACGTAGACGGGGGGGTAGCTGACCAGGTCGGCCGGGGCCTTGTACTCGTCGCTGAACAGAGCCAGCATCTCCTCCCTCCCGTATCTGTACTCCGCCAGCTTGAACCGCCCCAAACCAGGGGTGGGAGCCGGCCCGGGAGAGTCCACATTGTTCCCCCCTGAGAGTTGTCTGAGCCTGAAATATAGCAGCAGAAGATTCCAACACTGTTGTAGAATGACAAATTTGTATACAAGCCTTTCTCATTTAGTCACGCCAATGACGCTGCCATTGTTGATTGATTCATTTATTTTAATGTCACTTTAGGAATCGTTCAATTAATTTGACTAATTATATAAGTCATGTAAAACTGC
The DNA here is from genome assembly GCA_032361785.1 of Lepetodrilus galriftensis. Lineage (NCBI taxonomy): Eukaryota > Metazoa > Mollusca > Gastropoda > Lepetellida > Lepetodrilidae > Lepetodrilus > Lepetodrilus galriftensis. The sequence continues at coordinate 3,855 of JAUTBZ010158800.1, read as the reverse complement.
ATGATACGTACAAGCATGAACATTTTTTTTAATAGGTTATATATCTCTATAAAGTACTAATAAATAATGGTTATATATCTCTATAAAGTACTAATAAATAATGGTTATATATCTCTATAAAGTACTAATAAATAATGTAATCTAAAACAATACTAGAACAGCTCTACAAATATAAATTATAATGCTTTTGATTTTCTGGTATTTTCGTTGCTATTAATTCAACATTGAAACATGCTAGGACATGTCTGATGTCTCATGTCTCATGACAAAATGTCGTATGATGGTAAAAGTATTGTAATGGTTTATGATTGTTTATCTGAAGTATCAGTATACATACCATTCAGGGCCAAATTTAAGAGTTGCTGCCATTTCTGCTATATTTTTATTGGATAGCTGAAAAAGAAAAAAACATACAAATTTACTAAACATCTGGAAAGAAATCAGCACTTATTTTCACACGTTGATCTTACAATGTACATTGGCCAGTTTTACTCAAATATGGCAATATTAATTATGATATTACCTTCCAGGGATCCAAAATATATCGAGTGTCATATACATTTTGGTTTCAAAATTCGTTGAAATATTAAAGTATGAATACTCAGGGATCGATCTTTACAGTACCCCGCTATCCTGAACCCTTTCTAATAATGTTAAAGGTATCCTAAGGACTAGTAGAAATTTAAGGTTTTGTAGCAAATTTGTTATTTGAATCATCATTCAGACCAGTAGCGTTGAAAGGTAAAGTTCTATCCCTGGTACTAATAGTGATCTAGTGATCCTGCACCAGTAACACAAGCAGATGAAGCTTGTAATAATTGTAAATTTAAAATGTGATTAAAATTTGATAACTGAATGCATTTAAATATTATTATGATACATGTGCTCATCTTTTTTTTCTAATTTAACCCTATCCCTGCTGGATTAGGCACAGGCACTGCACTTTAGGGTATACCGTATCCAGTTGCTGGAGAGTTAATGAACCAGTTAGTTGGGTAACTAATTGCTAACTTACATGTCGCAAACTTTTGTACAATTGATTGATTACTTGCTTTAAGTCGCTGCAGGCATTTTTAACCCATGTCATCGCCGTTCTAAATTTCTGACTATCAGTCCCAGTTTTACGTACATGCCGATCATGATGAACAAACCTCAGCATGCTTTCTATGACTAAGATATTTGATGAGTGAGTAAATATGGAGTTCAACGTCGCTGCAGGAATCTTTCACCCATTTGTGACGAGAGATATTTGATTAAGGCAAACTGCTATAGAAATCTTATAAATGTGTATGCATTGATCGTCTGCTAGTCAAAAGATGTGATTTGATTGGATGAACACCAATTAGATATTGTATAGTTAACCAACCTGACTGCACAAAGTGTAGCAGATTAACGTTAACAACTGTGACAGACCAGTTATACACCTTGCAGCCAAATATCAAACTACAGTAGACCTTGCACACATGAACGTACTCATTGGGACCGGCTATTTTTGTCCGTTATATGCATATCCCGTAATTAGCGTTTAGACGGGATCGGGACTTCAGATTCAGTACGTTATAAGGCGAGTGTCCGGTGTAACATATTCCGCTTTAGCGTTCCGAGTACGCATCTGGCGATTCGACTTTTTGATCCAACTCATGTAAACAACATGCCGCCGCTCGTATAGGAATACATCTCGTATGAATACAACAATCGTCTTGGTTCTCTGTCTACCGGAGTCATCCAGACTATAACATCCGGTTTATGCAAGGCCACTATACGCGAGGTCTACAGTAGCTTGATTTTGGAAATCGTCTCTGAAACAGTGCAAGCCATATGGCAGTTATATCACGCAAATGCCATAGCACATTGCAATTTTGATTCACCAAAATGGCACGCAGAGCTTATGTCTCCTAGCTTTTCTCATGGTCTGCTACTCGGTTTAGTTACAATTCTGGAAGTTTTACTGCATCGTGTCATTTCAATTGTGACATGACAACCATCATGTTAATGGGAGGCTATCAAGTATTTCCTAATGCTTGTAGATTAATATAATAACTTATCAACATTGCTACTTTTGTTTAACCAGGATGTTATTCTCATTATTGTTGACAAAGTAATTAGTGTATTCAATAATTGTTTACGTCAAGTCCATATTTTAGGTTACATTTTTCAGTTGAGAATATGTTGAAGGATGGACACAGCCAAACAAATAGTTTGGGTAGGAAATCACCAAAATCACTATTTCAGCAACTTGAACCACGTTTTGGAGACGCATCCAACACTGAACTGGTGTCGACTTTATTGTTGTGCTGGCGACGTTCCAGGAGCAACATTCTCAATTATAAACGCATGCATGTGTGCACAGATAATATGAGAATTTCCAGAAACTGTCCTTATTGGAAAATAGACGGAATATATGACCGAAATAACATTCGGGCATCGAGTTTTCACTTGGAATGTTGGAGGTGGTTGTAGACATTATAACGGTACCAGATGTCAACCAACAAAATGATACAAAACACACGGGCGACAACTTCTCATCGTGTCAGATCGCTTGAAACAGGTTGAAGGCATCAAACCCATAAGTTTTAATCAGTTTACACCTCCTATCAAAGTTACCTTGCCAATTCTACCAGCTTGCACACGAAAGCACACAATCAAGATGGCCGTAGAGCTGTAAAGGTCACGTGACTTGATAACCTGAGTCGTAGTCGCCACACCACTGTTTCTAGTCATATACGGTAACCAACAGACCGTGTACGGAACAAGTACGATTTGATTGTTAAATAGCTCCAGGCGATAGTTTCTAATAGGTTGGCATGGGATGTTATGCAATTTGGTTAATTACACAATTTCAGCTGCTTATGTGTACATTCATTTTACAGTTAATGTGCTACCATATTGCCTAGATAACCACTAAAGTAACCACACCAAAAATACCCAGTTAATGCGACATACTAAATGTGAGATCGGTTGTATAAATACAATAATATTTGTTTATTTATATTGATAAAAAAATATTTTTTTATCCAATTAGGTATTTAAATTATTAATAGGCATTTTGCTGTAATTAAATTCAACAGTCGAAACAGTAAAATTTCAACAGTCATCTATTCCGTTATTCGTGAACATTAAAAGAAAGTTAAACAATATCAATATGCTTCATCAAAGTTAATGTACACTCTCAGTCTGTTACCTCAATGTATAAGTTATTAGACACTCGAGACCTAACTGATTCTGTTCTCAAATAATACATATCAATTTTATTCTCCTACATGAAAACGAAAGTTCTGTACCCACCCCCACCCACCCCCACCAACTTTCCCATTTACGCAAGAACTGACATAGGCTACTAGTATTTTACTCTGCAAATAGTAAAAAGAATTCGGACAAGTGTAATATACCCGGTATACGTAGAACTTTGCGATACCGTTATATTATAATGCCGTTATGCCACAATGGAGGGAAGCGTTTAACATTTTATATGTGTCATTCTCGTATATATCTGGAATGATTTATCATCATGTATATTTCATGTGTTTGTATCTGAGATTGTCTATATGAGTTTATGAAATTATTATATTTATGTTGATTAATGTTGATCATACACCCTGTCATTTATTTATTTAATTTATTATACATATATTTATATTGTGTTCATTGCCAAATAAATCAAATCAATACAAACATAGTTTATGTGCTATTAATTGTATCTATGTAAACAGCCATTAGTACTAATGTGGGAGTGGGAGTGCATTAGGCTATTTGGGACGTTTAATTTGCTTTATAGATGTAGTCAGGAGGCCAGGTTGACATTTTTCATTTTCGTTAAACATTCTGAGTAGAATATGCCAACATGGTGGAAACACT
>JAUTBZ010158789.1:0-11108 GCA_032361785.1 Lepetodrilus galriftensis | reverse complement strand
TCATAAAACGTCATGTGACGTCATAGTCTGAGTACGTTTTTGTGCTCAGAAAGTTTCGTAATCTCGGGGCCAGGTATGATAACAGACATTGCATCCTATCAACCTTGATGCTGGGCTTGCAGGACAGGATTTGAACCTTTGGTTTACAAGTCCAACGTTCTACCACTGTGCTATCAATCACCCACCATCCTTCAGCTGTCTGTCTCTCAATCTCTGCTCACCACTCAAGTAATACGTCAGCTCGTCCCCGACATCAGCGTCAGTGACGACGTATCCTCCACAGACCCCTGTTCCCAGTGTTTGTCCCTCCGCCATGTTCCCCTCGGACTTCACAGTAATCACTGGCGCCTCGTCAATGACGTCACTAACGCTAACGAAGTGTGTCACGAACGTGTCGAATTTCCCATCATTTGCCCTGCAGCACAATACATGGATTTGATTGATTGAATTAATGTTTAACGTCGCGGCGGGAATATCTCACCCATAGGCGACGACCACAATACATGGAACCAATGTAGTAAATCTGCTGGATACGTATGTCATATCTTATATCACCGACCTCATTGTCTATTCCAAGAATTCCTATAATTTTATATAATATATAGCAAGTGCTAATTCCACGATACATATTCATAAATAGATACCACAAGACGGTTGTGAAAAAAGCTGGTTACCTGCATCTTGACTGACATAATCGACATCATTATTGAAAATTATTATCATTATTTTATATTATTTTGCTGTCATATTTAGCAAATATTAACTGAATGAATGAATGAATTAGTGATGTTGAATGAATGTTAATAAAACGATCATAAACTATTAGGCTGCTTTTGCTCACTTTATAACAAGAGAATGACACGCCTCAGTTTCGAAATCCATCCTCGACTTAATCTTGAGACCGTTTCCTTGCATTTCAAACTTGTCGTCGCCTCCACTGACGATAGATAACGTGACATCGTCGCCGTCCAGATCTACCGTGCTCATCGTCGCTACAACATCGCCGACCGCGGCATTTTCTTTGACCTCTGTGTCGTACGTGTCTTTGGTGAACGTGGGAGGGTTGTCGTTGACGTTGATGATGTTGAGGACGATGCTGCCGCTGACTGGAGTAGTGCCACTGTCGGAGGCTTCAAAGACCAACGTGTAGCTGCTCTCTCCGTCACTGCCTTGGTCTGCGTCCAGTTCCTTCGATACGCGAAGTTCTCCCGATGTCTTGCCGATTGTAAATACACCAGCGGCATCCTTGCCTGAGGCTGTAAATATAATGTTGTTTGTAGCATTTTTGAGTAAGTAAAAGAAAAAGAAATACATTTCATCAACAGAAAGTCTAGTTTCGAAATGCTTTGTGGAACAAAGAATAAGTCAAGGTTTATAATTTATTGAACTATGGATTTGAAAGTTTTGGTCAAAAATAAAAAATATATATTTTGATTTATTTTTCTTTAGCACCCATTAAACAAATTACAACTTTGAAATTATTGTATTTTAGCTATATTTTAAATAAAATATAATGTACTTCAAACATTGCAAGTTTCAATTTTAATTTCCATATTTAGTTACTGTATTAGCTGTGTAACCAATCAAAACTTTCAGAAATATGGGAATGTACGAAAACAGAGACCACATAAGCCTACCTCCCGTTGTAGACTTAATGCTGTACGAAACAACCCCATCCGACCCTTTATCTTCATCGTCAGCAAGGATCGTCGTCACGAGATATCCCGGATCAACGTCTTCGGAAACATCTATGGAATTAAAAGTCCCGCTCCCATCTGAATCCGGTTTCTTCCACGCTGGAGCGTGCTCATTCTTAGGTTTGACCTTCACCACGACAATGGCCGTTCCCGTGTTGGCGCGACCATGCTCAGGTTCATCCACGGCGGTTACGAACAGGGTGTACTTGAATCCGGAGGCTTCCAAGGTTTCATAGTCGATGGGGATGGAGGTCGTCTTGATACGGGAACCAGACATTGTGAATTTTTTATTGGTGTCGTCCCCATCGCCGATGTTGAAGACGAACTCTGCATTTTTGCCGGTGTCGCTGTCTTTGCATTGGAGCTCTGCAACGTCAACTCCTGGAGAAAACGGAAAATAAAAGCAATCGCTGCTTCGAAGATACTTCTCATCTTGGCAACGGTCAAGAATCATGTTATGTTGTTTCTATGCAGTATAATTCTAAACAAAAGCTGTTATTAATAATTTGCTGTTCAACCATATATTTTAACGCCCAAACTAATTTTAACAAACAATTACCAATTAATTGTATTTCGATTATATTTCGATTTGTTTTATTTATTTTTTATGAATTGATGGAGATGCAAGTGTCTTAAAAATTCCACAAACCGGAAGCCGTATTTTCTGTGACTTCGACCTCGACGACTGCGGGGTCACAAATTGGCGGAGAATCATTGATGTCCTCAACTGGGATGGTGATATCCTGTGTGGCCTTGACCCCAGCCTTGTCTGTTACTGTCAAAGTGAAGGTCAGGCTACTGAGTTCCGCTTCTCGGTCTATGTTCTTGGCTACAGTCATTCGGCCGTTGGACGAGTCGATGGTGAAATAGCTGCTTTCACCTTCTGTAACAAAAATCCTTCAAAGGTCTACAAACTGCACGTCGAGCAATTCATCTGTAACTGAGAACCATGCTGATCCTGGGATTTGAACCCACATTGCTGGATGGCGAGTCAAGTGCTCTACCAACTGAGCTAAAGGGGTACATTCTCCACCTCAACATGGGTATGCGTCCTCAAGTTACAAATCCAGTCGCATCGATCTCGACCACTAGTGAGCTATGAATTCTCAATTCAGAGAGAAATCCACAGGAACAAATCTTCCCACGTCGGGCGCCATTGTAGCCGAGGACCGTGCAGATCCAGGGATTGTAACCCAAGTTGCTGGATTTTGAATCCAACACTTGCACCTAAGCCAGACTACAATGAAAGAGCCAAAAAGGGGTACCTAGATAGTAGTATATGTTCTTACCAGTAATAGCGTACGTAAGGGCATCGTCCTTATCAGCGTCCGACACAGTGAATCCTCCGCACACTGGGGTGCCCACGTTCTGTTCCTCGGCCACTGAGCTGCCCACAACGGTGATGACTGGTGTCTCGTCAATGACGTCACCGACGTTAATTTGCAGCAAGACTTGGCTATCGAATTTCCCATCAGTAGCTCTGAAATAGGTGTCAGTATAAATATACTCAATGAAATAAGTTGAGGACTGGCAGATATTTCGCAGGGAAGCTTTCTATTAGATTTTGGATTATTGGTTGATTGGGGGATTAAAGCCACTTTCAAGATTTTTTCACTTGCATGCATATTCACTGATTGTACTTAGTCTGGATTTCCACCAGTTTTTAATGGTACTAGCTCACTGGAATATCCTGCTGCAGATAGAACACGGACTTTGGAACTAAGAATCTTCTTGGAAGGTTATTGTGAACCTGTAGACATTTGCATATATTGTGTTGGAAATTCTTCATTGTAAAAATAAACGATATCTAACTTTAAAGGCTACCAGTTTTTAATTATTTTTTGGACAATATGTAAAAGTAATTTCCTAAGAACAAGCCACAAATAATAAATGTCTATGGTCATTTGAGAACATTTACAGCATACTTGATTGTTAAGACGTGATATTCATTCTTCTCAAAGTCCAATTTTCCCTTGACCTTGACCTCATTTCCGTCAATTTCGAACAGCGAGTCATCATCGCCTGTAACAATGGACACGGTTACGCTGTCCCCGTCGTGGTCTTGGGTATCCAATGTGATGACAACGGTACCCGTTAGGGTATCCTCTGAGACGTCGACTTGATACGTGTTCTTGTCGAACGTCGGAGGATTGTCGTTCACATTGTTGAGATTGATCGTCAACGTTCCTTCTATTGTCTGCGGTGATGTGCCCTTGTCTGCAGCCTTGACCTTGATGGTGTAGGTCTTCTCGCCACCGGTACCAGTGTCGGCGTCGAGGTCGTCTGAGACTACGAGATAACCGGAGACGTCGTTGATCGAAAATAGGTCGGGAGCACTGGTGCCAGATGCTAGAAAATTGAAAAAGGTTTCGTGAATTTAAAAGAGATCTTCAATTTGTGTTGTACTTAGTCTGGATTTCCACCAGTTTTTATGGTACTAGCTTGCTGGAATATCCTGCTGCAGATAGAACACTTGGACTTTGTTGTATTATTGCAAACATAGATTCGACAAATTCATGTTGGAAATGCTTTACAATATATTTGCATAAAATGTCTACATGATTTTGATGCACATTTTGACACAAATTGTGACCCACATGTTATCAAGTATTTAGACATCAAGAGTAAATCACTCGGTAAATTATAATTAGACTCAAACTTGGATGAAGTGTATATGTTTTGTGGATGTTAGCATTTGATCTGCTTTCAAGATTATTTTGATACAATATTACGGTTTGGCGGAGGAAAACAGAAACACCAGTATTGCTAAACTTTGCAGAAAATCTGCCAACTGGTACTGATGAATCAATTATAACATGGTATTTAAAACAAATACCCACGCCGGGCGCCATTGTCACAGGAACACTATCGATCCTGGGAATCGAACCAGAGTTTGAGTCCAATGCTCTACCGATTGAGTCTAAGAGGTAACCCCGCTGGCAGAGACCAGTAGGAGCATCTTATATCACACCCGGCTACACAATGATGACGACTTCACTCACAATGATGATACACAGTATAAACATCACATCCTATCAGAATATTGATGGAAATGGAACCTGAAGATGACAATCTCTGACGCCAATGTCTAATTATCTATACCATTGCGCTAACACTAACCCCCTATTCAGAAATAGACATAGTTTGTTTTTCCAAGGAAACGGGATAAAACATGAGTTAAATGGATCACTATTACCCACCAAAGATGTCGCTGATACCAGCAAGATGACAGGCATTACACAATTACCTGACGTGGCTGATATAATACTATACACCACATCTCCTTCCGATCCCTCGTCTTTATCGGAAGCTGAAAACGTCGCCACCGTACTTCCAAGAATGACGTCTTCATCCACGGAAATCGCAGAAAATATTCCGCTCCCATCCGAATCTGGTTTCTCCCAAACCGGTTTGTTGTCGTTCTCTGGTTTCACTTTGACAGTCACAATGGCAGTACCAGTGTTTGCCTCCCCTTGTTCAGGCGTATCGATGGCAGTTATTACCAGAGTGTACGAATAATGCGATGCCTCCAACGTGTCGTAGTCGATGAGGTCGCTTGTGGTTTGCAGCTCGATGCCGTTGACCGTGAACTTGGCCAGAGTGTCGTCGCCATGTGCCACTGTCATGTCGAACTCTGCGTTCTTTCCATCGTCGTCGTCATTGCATGTTAGTTTAAGTAAAGACGTACCTATACATTGAAGAAGAAAATGCATATTCAATGCAAAAAAACCGACTAACAGTATCTAAGCATTTGTTATATGCGATTGATAGTTTTTTTGTTTTTCTTGAATAGGAGTTTCACTAATGGCTTGTCAGTTTAGTAATGAATGCACAAATATGAAATATAAAATAAATAGTGGATGTCATCAAACAAAAAAACATTACATCATCCATAAAATCTTTTCATATTGATTTGATACTAAATACGATTAAAACTAACAATAAATACCAAAATTGTTAGACTCAAAATGTATTTTGTAAAGTATAACGATTAAAGTTGTAATATTGAGGATAGCAACAGAAACTATCAAAACAAATATCAGACAACACTGCCTTTAAGCTGAGCCCCGTGCGTTTTGGGTCTCTTCCTAAAACAGAAGGATCTTCTGGAAGAGCTGTCTTCCGTAAAGTGCCCGAACAGGCAGAAGACAGAAGACAAAAGAAAACATTTGGCAACCGACAATACTTCTACAGATTATCATCAGCTGATCATGGCGATGCAGTTCGATGATTGCGGCACAGGACCAGTTATTCTAGCCAAGAATAAACACGTTCGTTGTAAATCAGCTTAATTTCATTGAACACGACAGGCGTCGCCATATTGTTTCAGAAGACAACGCCTGTCTTCCATCATCTGCCACTCGCCAAGTGGAAGACGCGGAAGGTCTTCCAAGAAGAGAAGATGGCAAAACAAACAAGCGTAAGATAACTCTTCCACTTCTAGAAGTGCAAATCGCACGGGGCTCAGGTTGGGGTGCCATTTTGATCTGATGGGACTTATATTGGAGAGGGCAACATTTGGAACTCCTTGTCTTTATCGGAAGCCGACTTATCGGGCTCACAAAGATCGAGCTTGATAGGGTCTATGCAACTAAAACAACGTACCAGCTGGTGTATTTTCAGTGACCTCAATGGTATACTCTGATGGGCTGAATATTGGTGGACGATCGTTGATATCTTCGACGTTGATCGTGAAATCTTGACTGGCTTTCAGTCCGACCGAGTCTGCGACTGTTAAAGTCAGGGACAGTTCAGACTGTGGTAGCTCTCTGTTCAGATTGCGAGACATTGTCAGATCGCCCGTTTTGGAATCGATCTTCAGATAGTCTTGGTCCAAGCCTGAAGAAAAATACAAACGTAATTTTGTGACTGTTTGTTATGATTTCTAACGGAGAACCAAAAACAACTATAAAAATTATAATTTATAATTGGAGTATATTATTATAAAATGAGTAAATTATTATTATAATATTATAGTGCTCCCTCAATATAACGCTGAAGTTGGGGTCCATGACATGCCACCCGCGTTATAATAACAAATATAATAATAGCAATAATAATAGCAATAATAATAATAATAATATGAAAAATAATTTGCCAAATCCATGCTCAAAAGCATGTTCAAAGCACAACTATTATTGCCCAGGGTATAGTTTCTCGAAGCTCTCATATCCACTATCAGAACCATAGCAATCTTGTATTAGAGATCGCTACGAAAGTCCTTAGATATGAGAACTTTGAGAAATGCTACCCTGGCCAATGGATCGGCTAGTGTGTTATCCTAGCCAATCCTCCCACAGTGCGACTGGGGTGGAATCTGTAGAGAAGAGAAGAAAACCTACCACTCAGAAAGTATGTCATCACGTCGTCCTCGTCGCCGTCGGAAACACTGTAGCCTCCCCACACAGGCGTTCCGATTGGCTGTTCCTCGGCAACAGAGCTCGTCGTTGCCATGGTGATGACAGGTGCCTCGTCGATGACGTCGGAGATGTCGATGTGGAGAGGCACGTCTGTGGTGAGTTTGCCGTCCGTCGCCCTGAAGATGACACGAAAATGAGGAACCACGATACATTTATGGCTGAGTGTGGCGCTGTGACACAACGATCTTAGGTTGGACAGCAAATCATGAATCACTACTAACAATGGTCTAGAGTAATGATTGTCACATTTTTCTGTCCTACAGCGTGCTGAAAACTTGCTTAAAAATTTGTCTATTGGTGTCAGCATATTTAGTAAAGGCCTGTAGAACAATAAAAAACCACAATTGCAACATAGAAAGCTATTCCTGCTATGTTATAATGTGGCAAATAGAAATGTAATAATAATAATATTAATAATAATAATAATAGCAGTGGTAATATAATAATAATGATAATAATAATGATGATGATGATAAATAATAATAATAATAATAAACAATAAATTATTATTATTATTATTATTATTTATTATTAAATAGTATGTATCAAGATATTAATACCTGATTATGAGTACATGGAACTTCTCCTTCTCGTAGTCCAGCTTTGCCTTGACTTTCACCGTCGTTCCATCGCACTCGAACAAGTCATCTGCTCCGTGAACGATGGATACAGTTACAGCGTCTCCGTCAACATCGTTCGTATTCAACTGAATCACTTCTGTTCCGACGGCCGTGCTTTCCGCTATTTTCACATGGTATTTGTCTTCGCCAAACGTCGGGGCATTGTCGTTATCGTTGGTGACCTTGACCTCGAAGGTGGCATCCACAGATTTTGCTGGGGAGCCTTTGTCGGATGCTCTGATTACGACGGTGTAGCTGCTGATGCCTGTGGTGGTCGAATCGACGTCCAGTTCCTTTGCTACACTGACTGCGCCGGAAATTGTGTCGATAGCAAATGCGTCGTTCCATTCCGCGCCATCGGCTAAAAGATGAATATCAAGCAAAGAAAAAGTTAAAGAAAGGTTGAATCTATTTGTAGATATTATATCATGAAAATACAATAAAATAAAATAAACATGATAAAATTGAAATGAAAATAGGAACATCGCACCCAGCTACATTTCCCCCCATCCATATGGTAATTCGTCCTCGAGTTACTAATCCAGTTACTTTGATCTAATTAAGCCACCCTAGGGAGATAGGAATTCTCAGTCTGGCAATTCAGAAAGAAGTTCAACGGGAACAACTCGAGGATGAGTCACCGTGCTGATGGGGAGAATGTAGCTGGGTGTGATATGAGATGCTCCTATACTAGTCTCGGCCAGCAGGGGTTACCCCTTTGGCTCATCCGTACAGCGTTGGACATGCAATCCTGCAACTCAGGTTCAAATGCCAGGATATGATCCTCTGTTACAACACGGTTAACCAATAAGGGGCGCATACCGGAAGTGATCGTGACAACGGAGTAGCGTACAATCCCATCTGCGCCACCGTCTTCATCCTCGGCCAGCGCTGAGAGTACGACACTTCCGGGCAACGCAGTTTCCTTCACGCTGACTTCCGCAAACCTTCCGTCCGTAATGGCAGGCTTCTTCCACACGGGAGCAGCCTCATTTTGGGGTTTCACCGTGACCTTGACAATGGCGGTTCCGGTGTTGGGTTTGCCGTGGTCGGGGGTGTCCACAGCGGTGATGATGAGGGTGTACATGTATCCGACGCCCGCCAGCGACTCGTAGTCGATAGAACTGGCTGTAGTTCGGAGTTCAAGTCCAGATAGTTTGAACTTGGTGTCCATGTCGTCTCCACTGCCGATGGCGATGTTGTAGAGGGCGTTGTTTCCGGTGTCGCCATCGGTTAATGTCAAGGTCGTCACTGATGTGTCTGAAAATATAGATGATTTATGTCAATATATACTTAATATATATGTCATGTGTGGAGAAAGAAATGCATGTTTTCTATACATGGTAGGTATTTTGAAGAAAAAAAGTAAATATTTTTAACAGAATTTTTTCAGTGGTCCATCACAATGGTGTGTGTTACAACTTTTGTAAAAGTCTATGCATTTTAATAATAACCAATGGAATAAGAAATATTATGCATTACAGCCATTATTTTGAAAACGGGGACTTTCTGTCAGTCACCTTCCGCTCCATTCTCAGTGACCTCCGCGTAGTACACAGCGGGACTGAAGACAGGCGCGAGGTCGTTGATGTCCACCAGACTGATGACGAAGTCCGCGGAAGCCGTCAGTCCGGCAGTGTCGGTGACCGTCAACGTCAGACTCAGTTCCGTCTTCGTGGCCGTGGCCTCTCTGTCGACGTTCTCGTCTACGTTCAGATCCCCAGTGGCGGCATCTATGGTGAAGTATGCGCTGTCTATTCCTGTGTTTAACAAGTGAATTGAGTTAATCAACCAATCGCCATCTTGGCATAGCATTCTAAAAATATCTGGTCAGCTGGCATTGGTTGATGAACGCGTTGGTCGATGAATTTAATAAAATACGTGAAAAACACATTTCCTTCTAAAATAAGCAAATAAACATGACATGAAGGATAATGGATATAGTGAATCTATTCCTAGCTGGTTTTCGTTCTGCCCCGTGTATTTATACCACAAAGTAGTCATTAGCCCAGCACATTGGGATCTGCCGTGTACTTTTATTGATGACTATTACTGCCTTCCTCTGTAGTTAGGAGAGTGCCCATAGTATATAGCAAGATAGTAAACAGAGAATCTTCTAGCTACAGAACTGCAGCTAGTCTACTACATGACGTCACACTGACCAGTGAGGGTGTAGATCAGTGTGTCCTTGGCGTCCGGGTCTCGGACCGTGTATCGTCCGTCCACTCCGGTGCCGACCGCCTGCTCTTCGGACATGGCGCCAGCGGTCAGCAGAGTGATGATCGGAGGCTCGTCAATGACGTCACGGACGTTCACCTCCAGAGATACATCGGTATGGAATGTTCCGTCACTTGCTCTGGAAAAATTATTTAACAATATTTACATACATAGGCTGCTGATTCAATTGAATCTTGTCATAAAGACCTGAACATATGGAAACCAGCAACATCCATAACGCTGCATGAATGTTGCAGTAAATCTGCGAGCACCGGCTGGTACAGACAGACCAAGGATGATAATTGCATTACCACTCAACAAACAGTGCATCCTATCAATATCGCGTCAGAAATGTAACTTTCGCGAACATTATGCCAAGCCCATGAAGCGAGATTTGAACTCAGGACCTTTGGCTCCAGTCCAAACATTCTACAACTGCGCTATACCACCCGCCACTAGTTATTATTAATAAGAAATTACCTAATAACCAGGACATATGCAGGCACCGTCTCATAATCCAGCGCACCCTTCAGCTTCACGTCATATCCATCGATCTCGAACACATCGTCCCCTCCGTCTACGACACTCAGGGTCACTGTGTCGCCGTCGTGGTCTTCAACGTTGACGGTCGTCACAGTCGCTCCCACCACACTGTCTTCATCGACGTCAGCTTGGTACACATCCTTGTCAAACGTCGGCGGGATGTCGTTGACGTTGGTCAGGCTGATGACGATGGTGCCGTCGGTCGTCAGTGGGGTGACGTCGCTGTCGGCGGCTCTGAGTACCACCGTGTAGCTGTCCTCACCATCAGTGTAAGTGTCCGTGTCCAGGGGCTTCGACACTATGAGTTTGTTGTTGTCGATCATGAATGTCCCGGAATGGTCTTTTCCGGAGCCTGGAGGTAAGACATGTGAGAATAGCTTTGTGAAGGTCTGAAGAACATTTATGTTTCACTCCATGCAAATCAAGTAGACAAAATGGTCTAACGTGAAAAATTGTGATATTGAATTATTGTATGATCATGGTAATTGTGGTTTTTTTTCTGTTGTTTTTATATTTTAAATTGGGGTTTGTCACTTTCAAGATTTTTTCAATTACATCATCTCAAATACATGGGGATCAGACACGTACGAGAGCGCGTTGGCCTCATAATT
>JAUTBZ010158778.1:0-11113 GCA_032361785.1 Lepetodrilus galriftensis | reverse complement strand
TGTGTGTGTGTGTGTGTGTGTGTGTGTGTGTGTGTGTGTGTGTGTGTGTGTGTGTGTGTGTGTGTGTGTGAAATAAGAGCAAGAAACAGACATAGGACAGGAGGAGAGAGATATAGATATCCACTGTTCATAGAGACTTTCCATTTGCCAGACATATCGGTATCTAGCAACGTCAATTTCTCAAGTTCCATGTTCTACTTCCGGTTTGCTGTTTGCAGGAGAAGACGTTGCCTAACAACAGTCACGTGTTGATGATTGGTCTGGCTGATGCGCGAGTGCTATATAACAACCTCCACAACAGATCTCATCCAATTGGCCGCTACAGGAACGACTTCACATACGCGCAGTTTTACGACTGGTTCAACTGCCTGGACGTGAGTAATTTACGTTAAAATTACGTTACAAACCTGGGTATAGTTTCTCGAAGCTCTCATATCTACTACGAGACTATAAGAAGAGCAATGAGGTGTATATATATAAGTATTCTCATTGTTTGAAACGTTATCTGGCATCGAGATTGCGAAATATTTTAGGTAAGATTTCGAGCTCAATTTCAAATTTGAAGATTGGAGATTTGTGATGTAGACTACATGTACTCAGAAATGTTTCGTAATCTCGGGATCTTCAAACGTTTAGTACACTCCGGTTGTGATTCACGCCATAGGAGGACATTATAATGCATATACATCAAATATACATATGATGGACAAGGTGACTCAAAAAATGTTTCGTAATCTCGGATCTCGGATCCCGGAAGTGAACATTGTCCAGAATTGCAATTCACAACGATGACATCACCATTCATGCTCTACCCATCTAAATGGAACAACCTGCCAGAAGAATTGAAATCAGCTCCATCTGTTCAATCATTTAAGACCAAACTTAAAATTCATCTCTTCAGAAGCAGGACTTTTGCCTGCCATGTCCGGTCTGTACTGGTGTATGTTCACAGCGAACTGCGCACTGGACATGGTGCGGCCTCATTATTATTATTATTATTATTATTATTATTATTATTACCTACAGCGCTTGGCTACTCCAGACTCCTTAAGAAAGATTCTGGAGCAGCCAAACGCTGAAGGTAGCTAGAGCACGATCACCACCGAAATATTATAAATATATTTTCTTCGCGTTCAATTTCAGATCTCGCCGTGTCGTGGGTGGATGCAGACTAACGAGACCATTAGGAACATGACGGCCGTGGTACGATATCATGTATTGCTCAAACATAGTCTCCTCCCGTCTACGTAATGGGATAATTACGTTTTAGGGGTGGGTGCGGTGCTGCGCAAATGTTGTAACAAGAATTGCTGTTCTTTAATACTAATGAATTTGACTATCTTCTCGCCTCCGTTGATTGAGATTGAAAAGTTTGTAGCCAGGGATCAGCTACAAGAGTAAGTCCATTGTATGAAACACTGTTATCCTACAATACTTGAGAGATATGGTTAGCTGAAACTATTGCAGAGATAAAGAAAAAATGGTTCATGGAACCAGACTTACATTTGTAGTTGGTTCGTAACATTTGACTTACACCCACCTGTTCTATAGTTCTATAGCTGCAACTTTTCTGTGATATTCGTTTAGAAATGTCATTACATTGAGTCTGTACATTGTTGGATAGAGGGTATGGCCAATAGATAGGCGTATACCAGTACATAGTCCCTGTCAAAGACATTTCATGGAAATTTCTTTCGGACAATTAAAATAATAATGTCAGAAATCATTAAAGGTCGAAGAGAAGATTCCTACGAAACGTCTTGGACAAGGACTAGGCCTACACAGAACGTTACCCATATGAATGCAAGGTTACTACTCGAGCACTAGTATACTGGATGATGTTTCAGCATGCGAAGACCCTCAGCGACGTCCTCAAGAACATTACCATCACCGAGAAGTTCTCCTCCTTCACTACCACGTACATGGACTGCCCTTTTAAACAAGGTGAGTCTCGCCGTAGATTATAATATATGGTCTCGCATACATCAGTATATGATTACACTTCATGTCGGATCCCGCCAGCCGAAGTACATCGGGTTCCATCTTGGTCCTTGTCAAAGACTTTCCCTGAATTGTTATTGAATTTTTGTTTTATAATTTATTTTACATTATTAAAAAAAAAATAGAAAGAAAAATATATAGAAAAAAATAGAAAGAAAACAATATAGAAAAAATACCACGAAACGTCTTTGACAAGGACTAGAGCCATCTGAACGTTATACTATAGTTATACTATTGATACGTAGATCCATCCAGGAGGTTTTCCAATAAATATTATTTTTGTTACATAAAATTGCCGATCGTAGTCCTTGGCAATGCATTATGAACGTTTAACAATTATTTGACGTTCTATCGTGTATTTCTCGTGGATCTTGCTTCCACACGTGTACCGCGGTAACGGACGCGCGGCCTTGACCTCGATGACGGCTAACGGCTGTTTACGCTGGTTTCAGTGTTCGAAGACTGGGCAAAGAGAGGAGGCCAAGGTTGGCAACTTATTGAACCTGTGGACGGATTCCATGACAATCAAGTAAGTAATAACAACAACAATAATAATAATAATAATAATAATAATCAACAACAACAATAACAATAATAATAATAACAACAATAAATATAACAATAATAATAATAGTAGAAATAATAATGATACTACTACTAATAATAATAAAATAATATAAATAATATATTTATATTTTAGAAATCCTAACGTACTATGGTTTATTATGACGTTTACTAAATATTTTTTTTAAGGTAGATACAAATGTTATAAAGAAGTAAACCGTAACAATCCTGCAGATATTTATATAACCAGCACATACATTTACTTTTACTGGTAATGCATCATTTAAAAAGGACCACCAGAATTCAACATATTAAGATTTCTTGGCTGTTACCGGTATGTGTTATGGCAATAATAAATACATCTAAAAACTTTTAATCTCATATTTGCAGATGAAAAGTTATTTACTTTCGCAAATGAATACGATCGAATTGGTTTACACAATTGTCTAGGTGTGGATTGTTCCAGAGTAAAATATAGTTTTTAATATGTCTGATAAAATTGTCTGTTAAATATGTCTCTGTTAAATGCGTCTCTATACTACAGGTACCCAGACATTTATGTTATTTTTGCCGACAGTTGGGACAAGCCCTGTACACGGAGGTCATCTGGGATTTCATGGAGAAAAACTTTCCAGACGCCATTGGGCCTGTCAACTCCAACAACGACTGGATACAACAGGTTTTCGGTGACCAAGGCGGTTACTGAGGCGGCTAACACGATCCTAAGGCGGCTACCAGGATCCGCTTCATAAGAAGACAACGTATCGTTTGACAATAAAACACCAACTTGACCAAGTATGCTGCGGAGTTGTACAGGAACAGCAGTTTCCAGTGGTTTCGTTCTTGACATTGGAAGAAATTGAAGCCGATCGATGGAAGAAAATTATATTCCATTATCTGACCCTGTGATATGACACAACGTGATTTATTTATTTAAATAAAACGGATATTGAATGTGATATATTCTTGTCTAGAATGAGTTGTATTATTATTTAACCCGGGACATCAGTTTCTATAAATATTCGAATTTTAATCAATTTTAATAAAATGATGTAATCAATCTGAATGACATACAAGGTATTGATTGACCAAGGCTAGGCGGCCTAAACTGTGGAAACTGATAGAACAAAAGACAAATGTTTACATAATAACCATGTTTCTGTCTTTTGCTTTTAGTGCCTTAGGCATTATTTTTACAGTCGCTCTGCTATTGTACACGTATATACCTGCATCTTTTCGTTGTGTATGTAATGTTCTGTTTCTTGTTGTTGTTTTGTCACGTGTTGTTTTATGTGAGAGTCTTATCTCTGAGATGTAAAAATAATTCCCTTCTGGATAATAAAGCATTATCTTAACTTATAACCTTAATTGACTGTGCATACCATTGGGTGTGCAAACACCCGCAGTACAAACTATGAAATACAACACTTACTTCATACATGTATGGACACCTATACCCATCGTTTTCGGTTAATATACTATCATACACATAGCGCAAGTAAAGTAATCATCTTGTATCGTATACATTCTATACCAAACCATCTTCATTCGATTGAATTTCAAAATGAATACCCAAAACCGTTATAAAGCCGAATAGAAGGGAAGTCATAGTAAATTCAATTCAGAGAATCGGATTGTAATTATAACCTATGTGTATGGTGTTCTATAGTGACTTATTACAAATCCATCTAGCATTTGGCCGGTACCGTATGGCCAGCTTTGAAAAAGGCGTCGCCACTAATAACACAAGTTAATAACCCTAGGTGCATACAGAATAATGTGTACAGTAGGCCTACTTCTATACGTATAATATGTGGACTATTTCAGTGATGGAGGCCTGGGAGAAAGAGGGAGGGAAAGTATGGGAACTCATTGAACCAGTCGACGGCTTCCATGCCAATCAGGTGAGCAACATGTCAAAGAATATGCATTTTCATCAAAGTAATCTCCCCCGTACAAACAAACATTAAGGAAGAGATCTTATGTCCAGAAGGTGTTGACCAATATTCTTCAGGCAGTGGCGGTTGCGGCTGTACAGAAACCACACAGAATGGTGTGATAGGTACATATTGGTTACCTTCAGAACAAAGAGGGTTAAACCATGTGTCTGTATTCCAGCAAGGGCAGGCGTTGACGGCGGTAGCAGTATGGGATGAACTCATGAAGACAGTTCCAGCATCCTTAGGCGAACTTAACCCTAACAACGACTGGATAAAGAGTGTCTTCGGAGATCAAGGCGGTTACTGATTATGAAAGATTGTGTGTGCAAACATACAGTCTGTTCAGTGATATCAACTTACTGATACCTCATGACTTTTATATTTTAAAGTTTGATCAATTATAGTCCTTGACATAGACGTTTCGTGGCATGAATTTTCGATTTTTAATGATTTTTTACAAGTGCCATTTTTTTAAATGAAAAAGATCCCCAAAACATTAAAAATCGAAAGATTTGCCACAACGTGAAGGAAGAACGATTTCTAAGCCAAATGTTATCTTCTTGTTGAGAGTTTATTGTTGTTTACACTCCACAGTGTACGTCTTAATAATATTTAATATTTAAATAAAGTTTCGGTGCAATCTGCAGCTATTGCAATTTTAAGATTCCGTTCATGAAAGTCTCCTTGGTGTATTTGTACCTGAATACACATACATGTAGTATTATTTGTATAATAAATTGAATTATTTAAAAGTCACATGGACTATATACATGTACTCGGGTTAAAAAAAAATGCCTAATGTCGGTATTGACGTGTGTATGGATTGCTTATTGATATTAATAAACGTTAACCGGATATGCCCCAAATAGCAGTATATGTGCCTAATCCAGCAGGGAGAGGGTTAACAACGACGACGGCTACACGCACTAAGGTCACAAGCATTAATTAACGCTATACAAGCATGCAGTGTCTGCCCATCTTGTGACGGACGAATGAAAGTATTTGGACAATTTGTTAACTACAAGCTTTATGACACATCCGGTTACACATCACAACCAAATATAACAAGATTATATCATTTTAGCTATTGATATATGAAATATTATACAGCTGTACAAGAGAATATATCAGATAGCTGTATAGAACATCAATTAATAACAACTGTATACATGTCCACATACACATTATGTAGTAATGCGTCTATACAAAGCTGTATTCATAATATATATATTGTACATAACAGTAAATCTACAACTTTACAGAGAAACATAGATGGTATATATAGTATATTATAACTGTACAGAATTTATGAACTAATATATACAGCTGTACATATGATATAACATAACTAATGTTGACGGTCATCCATAACACTGCTGTTCAAAATTATATACTGCCCAGTGCCCAGCCTGGGTCCGTATTCTCGAAACTTCTTAGCTAAGAACTTTCTTAGTAAGAAAAGATCCCTTCAGAAATTGACATAAGCAGAGAACCAGTTAGGCAAATTCTTAGTATTTACGAACTTCTTAGGACTTACGAACGGCGCAAAGGGTATGGCTGTATAGTTGTTCCGAGTATAATCATTATTAATTAATACATCAAACATTTGTACAAAATATTATATAAGTCCACACTTGTCCTCACAGCTATTGACATGGTGCCATCCTCGAAACACAAACCATTGTGCCTGCATATACATTCCGTATTGTTAAGTAGATAGACATACTGGTCTATGTTTCGAGGATGCGTTCTGGAATAACTGAATAGAACCAACCAACCAACCATGATTTATTAGGAATTGTACCATCTATAAATTTGCATTGGTACCTCACCACTTCTCTTAACACTTATCTTAACACATAATTATATCCAAGGCTATCATATCCACTAATGTTCTCGTAAAGATCAGCGAACACGATACATACCATGCCAAACTATGATCAGATAATGTTTTATTCAAGGCGACAGGCCCATAGCGCCAAACTATAGCGCTAATAAATGCATCGACACCCTTATTTCGTATATTATCTCGGTAAATACTTCATGGATTAACAAACAAAAATACTTCAATTTTCTTATATGTATACTTGTATGTCCACACTATATTTATACTGTATAAGAATACTGTATGTTCACAATATATTTTAGCTGATACCCATTACATCATTAACTGAACTCATTTGATTGTTGAACAATTCAGCTCTGAAAAGCTCTCATTTATGTGATAAATAAGGTTAAAGTGGCAATATTATCATCTTTGCACGAGGTCAAAGATAACAAATCAGCTTATTGTATATGTTCTGAAACAACTGACAAGTAGACCTATGCTTTGTTTCTCTCTCCAGCTTTTCTACTAATCTAGAAATATCTGTATTTCATAATTTATGAATCGCGATCGCTACACATGTAATAGTGACGTAATATTTCTTGTGTAGATCTATATTTCCCAAACTCCTCACAGCGACATCCACTTCTATAGACGAGCTCCTGTCATAGCAGAACAATGTGCAGAGTACTCCAAACAGTAAAATTATCCAGTGGTATATTTAGAACAAATCACTTTGGGGGGGAATTGGTGATAACGAATTATGTACCTTTTTGTAAGATTTGTTTTCGTGTTTTCCCCTATTTATTAACTGTCAATAGATAGAAGAACAATTTTTTTTTTAAATTATATTAATACTGCGTCCAAATATGATCTTGCCACTTTAAGACTCACTTCACAACACACTATTGATTCATTCTAAAGCCGTACTGCAAACTATAATAAGAAACACCCGGGGGGGTTCTCAAATAATATTATATTGATCACCGTCTGATGTAAGGAAACATATGCATGTTAACTACGACCTTCAGGAAATATTATCAGGGCTCTCCTCTACAACACGGGGTATCTCTAAGCTAACGTTAACTGGCTAACTCCAACCGTAGCGATGATGTATTCTCTGCCTAAGAATGGAGCTATAAGGTTACCCTACAGTAGAGTTACGCCGTGTCATACAGTATCAAGGTGCCATCGTATACGAAGCTATCGTATACGCAACGACATCGTTAAGTCTTTACATGAGGACAATTTGGCTCTTTCTGGATCGTCAAATCTTCCTCCATGAACGATGTCGTTACGTATACGATAGCTTCGGGAACATGGCCACAGTTCTAGAGTGAATGAGATGACACCTTGATGGCTTTCTATTCTGGGAACTGTAAAGCACTTTGAAATTTGACATTTATGCTTCAGAAAACAGTGGGGCATTATTATCAAGTTTGAATATCACGTCCGATCACCATAAGCAATACAAATGACGACATGACGTTTACGTTGATTGGAATTTAAAAGGGCATGGGGAAAGGGGATGGTGGGGGTGGGAGAGAGGAATTGGGGGTCGGATGCTATTAAACTGTCATGAAGTTCTAATACAGACTGAATATAGAACTGAAAGTAAATAGTAGTATTAGTACTTATAGGGAAAGTAATGCCAGTAAACGTTACGAGTATACGGTATTCTTTGATTAATGGTAGTGGATTCATCGAGGTGATAATACTAAGTACAGTACACCAAAAAGAATAAATTCTAATTGTTATACCGGCAGGTACATGTATATTACGTATAACTATTCAGCACGGTTTCACTATATAGAAGGTGACGCCATGAGCATCCTTTGACTACCGGAAGTAACATCAGTGTGACACACATTGAAGCTGCATCTGTGGGGCTTGTCCAATCTCTACCAGAGCCTCATTGCGCACGCGCGACCGGAAGCGGAACTCGCGCCAATGATTCCTGGGAGTGACTGTGGGCTTGCTAATGTGGAACATCCTGATCACGTGACACGACGATACGCTGTTTTGGATCACGTGACGATGATACGCTAGTTTAGATCACGTGACGGCGATACGCTGTTCTAGTGGACAAGTAGAGCTTGGAGAAAATAGATTCGATGTCACACATCAACTAATTCGGTGGTGCATAAGGGTGGAGTGAAACCAGGATTCGACACACAGACTTATTCTATGGAAAATACCTCTATAACATTACACTACATATCCCAGGGTACACAGCATCCAAGTTTCATCACACGAGGTTACAGGGTGTCTGTAAATATCCGGGTCATAATCACACCGTTGGTATAACTAATATCTCACAACTTGAATGTTGACTTGAATTTCACATAATTATTGCAAACATCCGGGTCATACTAAGCTCGCTGGCATACTAATTAGTATTTCACAAATATATGTTTTTTACTTGAATTTCACACATTCTAAACATCTAGGTCATCAGATCGCTGGTATAAATGGTGGGATCTCACAACTTGAATTTCACATAATTGTAAACATATGGGGGTCACAATGACATCGCTGGAATTATTATTTCACAAACTGAGCTTTGACTTGAATTGCGCATATTCTAAACACCAGTCTCATAATAATAATAACAACAAATAGTATTTCACAAGCATGATCAGTTTTGAATCTCGCATATTGAATTTCACATATTCATCAGATCGCTGGCATAAACTATTATTTCACAAACATGATCAGTTTTGAATCTCGCAAATTGAACTTCACATATTCATCAGAACGCTGGCATAAACTAGTATTTCACAAACAGGATTTTCTTTCTTTAAATCTCGCATATTGGCTAAAAGAGGAATTGTCACATATATCCTAGAGACGGCTTGGGTCAGTCGCTGAATCCGAAGACGTATTTCTCGAAGGTGGTTGTGCGGTGTGGCTTGATGCCACGCTCCTCGCGAAGGACGTCCACGGGGAAGAATGCTGCGGGTTCCTCCTTGACGTCGACGAAGCCGAAGTACTTGAAGAGCGCCACTCCTGGGATCCACAGCACGGAGGCCAGGATGAGAACCACGGCCAGGATCTGACACCACCACGGCCACGGCAGCATCACCGGCATCCCCTGTAGAGAAAAGTACACCATAGAGGGCATGTGTAAATCTAATGTAATCACAAGGTACTCGACCGAAACAGCATAATAGGGTTACGGTAACCTTTCCGACGGTAAAAGTTTAGTAGTCTACTGTAGAAATCAATTCTTTGTAGCAAAATAAATCAGCATTCACTTCGCTTTCTACTAGAATGTCAACTATTGCAATATACATGAATAGACTATTACTCTAAATCATTGTTAAAGACATATCGTGGCCAGTTCTTCACAAAACAATATTTTTTTTTTTAAATGAGCAATTATTATTTAGTTTTTAACAAAATCATTAAAAAAATAGGAAAAGAAATTGCTACGAAGCATTTTCGATAAGTTTTAGCGATTCCCGTAGAATAACCTAGACTGTACCCAATCTGTTATCACATAGACCTACCAGCTCAGCATCCCACGCCTCGTAGCTGACTCCTTCCGTGAAGATGGCGACGAGGCTGGCGGCGAGGATGCCCACCATGGCCAGTGGTGCCACGTACCTCCAGCAGAGGAGGAAGAAGTAGCTTGGCCTCCGACCTAGCATCAGCTCTATGTCGTCACATATCCTGAAACACGCCACGTGCATGGATGTATGTAGTGAACATTATGTAGGACGCCATGGTCATCATCCTCTCACACTAAGGATACTTTATTACGCTCAGGACTCGCTGAAGTGTGAACGTAATTAAAGGTACCCCTGGGGTGCGAGGATGCATGGTCATATGAATGGTAACCTTGTAGCGCTGCTAACCTTGTAGTGCTACAAGGTTACCATTCACATGACCATGGCAACTTGGGTTGTAATGTCCCCGCACGTGTGTGAGTGGACATGCATTGAAAGGTTTCATTAATTTGCCATGTTTCACAGTACACAAATTATATTTCCCGATAGGTTATACATGTTTCAGTGGCAGGGCACTATTACGTACTCATTACATACTCGATTAAATAACACTACAGTAATAAATACATGATCGACTCAATTTTCTGTTATAAGACCTCGAAATTACGAAACCTTTTTAGTACCATTTCATGCTCAATCTCAACTGTTGTATGGGGATTTGTAAATAAAACCTTGAGTTGAGCATGAGTTTGTACTCCAATTTATGTTCTGAATATCGGGACCAGATGCTCAATGGTTCAGCGTCATAGTCTGCTGAGTTAGGAAATGGGTACTTACCGTTTGAGACCGTATATGTAAGATATTGCTATACATTCCGTGAACGCAATCACCAACAGAGGGATGTTTGCGGAGAACGAGTCGAAGAGAGCGAAGACATAGGGTCCGGTGCTCGTGGCGAAACACAGTGACACCATACATGATAGTAGGCATACAGAACCTGGAATAGAAACACCGTGTAGAGTGACACTATATACAGAACAGTAGGCATACAGAACCTGGAATAGAAACACCGTGTAGAGTGACACTTTATACAGAACAGTAGGCATACAGAACCTGGAATAGAAACACCGTGTAGATTGACACTATATACAGAATAATAGGCATACAGAACCTGGAATAGAAACACTGTGTACAGTGACACTATACAGAACAGTGGGCATACAGAACCTAAAATAAAAACACCGTGACACTATAGTTACTTTGACACTATATACATGACATTAGACATTTTGAATTTGGAATAGAAATACAGTGAAACTATAGGTACGGTG
>JAUTBZ010158777.1:0-25239 GCA_032361785.1 Lepetodrilus galriftensis | reverse complement strand
CAGAATCCATCACACTTTCCTCCAGAAGATCCTTCATTTCCGCAAGAACCCCCTACTTTCTTTGATGAAGAAGGAGGTCCATCACCTTTTTCGGCACCAGCGACAAAGGCTGCAACGAACCCTTCACATAATCGAGAGCGAGAAGTTATTCGTGTTTTTATTCAGCATGGCGATCAGGAACTCCTTGCGGAAAAAATGACTGTAGCAAAGTATGTCGTTACCGAAATAGGAGAGACCTTTGAAGAGTTTGAGCATGAGGAGTTTAAGGCAATCGCATTGTATTTTCGGCAACGAGTGAACAAAGGCAAAAAAGTAAATTTGAAGAAGTTGTCTAGCCATGAGAATGATCGTTTTCGAGAAATCGCACATGAATTAGGTATCAATAAACATGAGATGAGCCCTAATTGGGAAGAGAAAAAAGGAATAGCGCTCCGTACCCAGCCAATGCCTGAAAAGAATTATCGCAGGGATGCCATCCTAGTTGTCAAGCAATTAAAATTGGTTTGGCTGAAGAAAATCGCATTACAAAATACAGCGAAAATAAAGAATCTAGAAAATACAGACGGTGACGCAATGATTAAATTATTGACGACTCAGCGGACTATTTCCAACGCTATCACTTCATTAACAAAGGAGCTAAATCAGGTTGTTTTATAGCGTTGTTTACGTGTTTTACCTACCTGATATGATGTATCTTTTAGTTGGCGGTTTTATTTCTGAAAAAAAGCAGTAAATTTGCACCGCAAAAAAACATTTATTTGAACAGTCCATACGCGATGACTTTCTATACAAAGTCTAATAAAAACATTATGAATAATCTGAAACGTCCCTTTGTTTTTGTCTTGTCCCTATTTCTCCCTTTTTTGGTTTTTAGTCAATGTCCAAGTCCTATTCCAGTTGGAGACGTTGTAATTAGAACACAACAAGATTTGACGACCTATGCCGCTACTCGTGCAAGCTGTACGGAGATTATAGGTAATTTAATTATTGATGATAGCTCTGATGTAAGTAATGGAAACTACTCTGTGGATATTACAAGTCTGAGTGCATTCAATAGTTTGACAGATATATCCGGTTCACTAAACGTGATTCATTGTACGCTTCTAGAGAATATGAGCGGCTTAGATCATTTAACTTCTATAGGAGAGGATATGTGGATTCGAGAAAATGATCATCAAAATTTTACTGACTTTACGGGGTTGGGAAGTCTGACACATGTTGGGAATAAAATAACTGTTCGATTAAATGACAACTTGCAAAATTTCGATGGAATGGGAACTTTGACGGGTTCGTTAGCACACGAAATTAAAATCACAGATAATCCAGTTTTGACTAGTATATCCCAATTAAGTGGAATCACTGACGTCGTAGGGGATGTAACAATCAAAAGAAATAATTTAACAAATCTTAGTGGATTGGATGGTTTGACGACTATTGGAGGTTTCTTGAATGTACGAGAAGAATTTTCGCTCACCAGTATTGCACAATTAACGAATTTGACCTCCGTGGGTTCAAATGCAGCTGGTTCTGTGTTACTAATATGGAAAAATCCTTTGCTTACAAGTTTGTTAGGTTTAGATAATGTGACCAGTGTTAGTGGGCAGTTAAGCATATTTGATAACGGTACTTTGGGAGATTGTGATGCAGTTTGTTATCTTGTGTCTAATGAAGCTACCGCAACAGGTGGACTTGCTTTTTCAACAAATGAAGCGAATACCCCTTGTGCATACGATGATGCTATGCGAACACATTGTGCAACTATTTTGCCTATTTCCTTATTGGCGTTTGACTCTAAAGTAAAGGGTCATGTAGTAGCTTTGAATTGGGAAACAGAATCTGAATTTAATAATGCTGGTTTCTATATCGAAAAAAGTATTAATGGAAGAGATTGGCAGGAGATAGGTTGGGTTGAAGGTCACGGTACTACTTCTGAAGAAGAATTTTATGAATTATTAGATGAGTCGCCAAGTGTAGGTTCAAACTACTATAGATTGAAGCAAGTAGATTTTGATAGAAGTTTTTCCTATTCGCATGTCGTCAGCGCTTACCTAAAAGATTATGCTATTGATGCGATTACTTTGCATCCGAATCCTGTACAAGATATTTTATTTGTGCAAACTGCTAGTACTGAAAAAATAGATTTAGTTATTTTTGATGGGTTTGGTAAGCAGGTTTTGGTGGCAAAAGATGTTGCTGCGGGTGTTGATTTGACTACTTTGCCTGATGGGGTTTATTATGTTCGTACGACAATTCTTGGACAGGAATTTGATTGGCAAAAACTGGTTAAATTTTAAGAATGATGCGAAAATATTAGCACTCGTACAGCCGTCGGGATCGTCAAATAAAACATAAAAAATGTGTCGTGCCTACGACCTGGTCAAGTAGACTATTAAAAATTCTAGTACTACAAATTTTAGTTGGGATTCTCCGTGTTTTCTCCCAAATGAATTTGGCAGTACAGGAGAATTCAAAAAAAGGATTTAGAAAAAAAGATTGAGTAACTGACTTTTGCGAAAAGAGATTTTGGTGGTTAAAACCACCGATACTCTAGAAGCGGTTTTATCCGACCTATTTCCATTTGATGTTGCAGCCCATACTTGGGATTTGTTCGCTTGGCGCGGGTTTTTTAAGGAGTAGCAAGTCTAGTGCATTTCTTAGGTCTTTTCCAGTGACTTCTTTTTCATTGCCTGGTGTTGCTTCGTCCATTCTTCCTCTATAATACAATTTTTTACTTCCGTCAAAAAGGTAGAAATCTGGTGTGCAAGCGGCATCGTATGCTTTGGCAACTTCTTGGGTTGCATCATATAGATAAGGAAAAGTAAAAGCTTCTTTTTGCGCAAGTTCCGTCATCTTCTCTGGTGAGTCATCCGGATAATTTGCTACATCATTGGCACTGATTGCCACGAAAGCTATTCCTTTCTCTTGATATTCTTTGACGAGTTTGAGTAACTCTGGGATGACCAAAACGACATAAGGACAGTGGTTACAAATAAACATAATCGCAGTACCTGCTGGATTAGTTACTTGATCTAGTTGAAGTTTTTCGCCAGAGACCGTATCTAATAAAGTGAAATCTGGAGCAGTTGTACCTAGCGGTAACATATTGGAAAGTGTGCGAGACATAGTTTTTTTCTTTCTATAACTCCTAAATCGGTTTGATTGTTTAAATATCAGTTCCTAGATTCTTCGATTCTTCTATCCAAGCTAAGCATCAAACCCAGCTAACCGAAAAGAAAGGATACCATTAAATTGAGCAAGAGAAGCAGCCCATGGAGTCGGGTAATCATCCACTTCAAATAATAATTGCTCTTTGGCTTGCATCTGATAGGCCGCAAAATGAGTTAAATTTTCAATGTCCTCTTGAGCACGAATATCCAAATGAGGGGATTTATAACAAGCTTCCAAATAATCATACATCTTTTCAGAAAACTTTAAAGTCCATATCGGAGATGGAAAATCTAGCATCGGAACAATATGAAAAATATTAGCAATGGGTCTTTTAAGATTCAGCAATGGGAAAAGCTTTTTTTCAATGGATTTGGGTTTCGATATTTTTTCGTTGGCTAGTTTTTGAAAATCCTTGCCCCAGCGAGTAATGTGACTCAACGCCCAAGATCCTTCTACTCCCGTAAGTGCTTCTATCCAAGGTTGAAACCAAGATTCCGATGCAGCATACTCGATTAATTCAGGAATTCTAAAGGGCGGGATGAGCAAGTTTTGACTGCTGATGGTTTGCACAAATTCATACATAGCCCAAGTATAATCTCCATTTAAAATATGGGTGAGTTGCCCATTTTGTTGCTGGGTGATGAAGGTTGATTGAATTGGATTAGGGGAAAGGCTAGGCTTGTTTTGGATTTTTTTGAATGTATGATGCCCACGATCTTGGAGTGCCATAAGGCTGATTCCGGCTAAAATTTGTTGTGCTTCATTCCCTTTAATACTTTCCTTTCGGAAAAAATCGACTAAAGCGGGATCCAATTGGCTAGCGCTCAAACCCATTAGGCTGATTCGTTTGAGGACTTCTTTCCAATTGTTTTGGGACATTTTCTTACCTTTGACGATGACGTGGGTTATAAAGGCCAAGTTACTAATTAATTGCAAAACAAGAAGTATGGCTAGTTGGTTATCAAATGTATTTAAGAAAGAGGTGGAGGGTGCACCCAAATTTGGGACAATGTGCATCCATGAAACCGATCTAGAATTGGCAAAAAAGATGCTGGAGGAAGCACCTTCAGAATCTGCAATTGCTGAATTAGAATCTGCTTTTAAAAAGTATTTAAAAGTGGAGGAAGCCTATGCTTTTGGAGAAGAGCCATTGTCCGTGATCTTAGAGATTTTGGGGGAGGACGCACTGATTGTCGCGCCTGCTTTTCTGCACAAAAACACGGTGGATGCTTTTGCCCGAAAGGGTTTGAAAGTAAAATGGGTAGACATTGAGTTGGATAGTTTTGGGCCTGATTTTGAGGAGTTAAAAAAGACTATTGAGGGTGGAGCTGAAGCTTTGTTTTTACCACATTTTTTGGGAATCCCTTCCAATCACCTTTCGGAAATAGTCGCATTGTGTCAGGTCAATTCCGTGTGGTTGATAGAAGATTGTCGGCAGGCTTTGGGTGGTTTATTTGACAAGCAGCCTTTGGGTAGTTTTGGGGATGTGGCTTTATTTAGTTTTAATGCGATGATGCCCATCAACACCATTCAAGGCGGTTTAATTGCCATAAAAGACAATGTTGATTTTGGGGATAAAATTAAGAATCAACAATTAAATGCTTCTAGTAATTCGCTTGCGCAAAAAGAATTATTAAAAATATTTATTGCATTTTACGAAGATCGAAAAGTCCCGGATAAAGGTTTATTGGATGTTAAAAAAGACAATCTTTATTGGGAGGAGAAATGGACTTTTGTATCCTCTGGAAAAGCTGTAAAAATACATCCTGCACAAGCTGTTTTGGCGAAAGCACAATTTGAACAAGCAGAAAGCTTTAGTTATTATCGCCAAAATCATTTGAGATTGTGGCAGGAGGTAGCGAAGGATCATCAGTGGCAAATGCCAAAATCTATTATGCGTTCAGCGCCTGGTTGGTTACGCGGCCCCGTTTTAGTGCCTACTATGGATCAGGATAAAGTGAAAGCCTTAGCAGAGAAACCCGAATACAGTCGCTGGTATGATAAAGGGATGATGTCTCCAGATCTAGACTATGAATTATTCCCAAATACGAAAAGAGCTATGGAAGAATTATTTGTTTTTCCTACGGAGCTTTAGTAAAAGACAGAAAGTAAAATAGCACCAAGGAGAAAAAGAAAAGCGAATAGTAGAAGAGAGTACATCCAGTTTTTTCGATGAGACTCAAACAGCTTTTCCATGAGGTCAAGCCAGTCATATCTTGCATTCGGACCTTCTAGAGCGAGGACTAAATATTTCTTTTTAGCGATTCTTTTTTGGTTGCCATGTTTTTTTAATATTAAGAAATCCTTACTGAGAAAGGCTAAATCAAATAACTCTTGTTTTTGAGATTTGCCTCCACTTTCAACAATCATGGTTCTAGTTTTATCCAAAACCTGCCAGCTTCCATTACCGATATTTCCGTCTATGGAGAGCAATAAGGTTTGGACCTCATCATCTTGAAAGATGAACAGAACAGACTCATGAAAATCATCGTCATCCCGGAATTCCTTCCATCTTTTATTGACATACATACTTTCTTCAGATAGGTTCTCGCTATCTAATTTGATATAGGGAAGGATGTAGTCTATATATGCATCCATATTATCAAAAACGGGCAATTCGTTTTTGAGGTTGGAGCCGATGATATTTTCTATGCTAAATTTCACTTTCGCAAAAGTAAATCTTATTTTTTAATAATGATCAGTTTTTGCGATAAATTTGATGGAGTGTTACGCTGTCTCTTGGATAGTATGGTCTAATTGACTCATAATTCTCGATGTTTTCAATTGAACCGTAAAGGAAGTCCCTTTGTCTCGTTCGGTTGAAAAATCAATTTGTCCACTGTGAGATTCGATAATTGTTTTGCAGATATGGAGTCCTAATCCGGTACCAGAGTTTTTGGTCGTAAAGTTTGGCGTGAAGACTTTGTCTGTCATGTGGTCTGGAATTCCAGTTCCATTGTCACTAATTTTGATGATGGCTTGGTTTCCCTCTAGAGCAAGTTGCAAAACGATGAGCCCTTTTTTATCCTCCGGAATAGCTTGAACCGCATTTTTTACAATATTTGCAAATACTCTTTCAAGCTTTCCTTTGTTTCCATGAACGAATATTTCTTCGTGCGGAATATTTAATAACACTTCAATCCCTTCTTCTTTTTCATGAAGCATGGCAACGTCCGTTAGGATTTTATTGATTGATACATTTTCTTTGGAGACGATGTCTTGGTTGGCAATATCTTGGAAGCTGTCAACTGTCCTTAATAATTTTTTGATTTGTGTCAAGATGATTTGTGTTACTCTATCTGTACGCTCTTCAATTTGATCTAGATCCATTCGTCTATCCTTGATGCTCTTTTGTAGGTGTTGGATATGTAATTGAATGGGTGTCAATGGGTTTTTGATGTCGTGCGCAACTTGTTTGGCCATGTCTCTCCAAGCACTTTCTTTCTCTACTTTTACTTGAAGCTGATGTTGTATTTCTTTGGCTCGTAGACTTTGGTTAAACGCTTCGACCAATCCTTTAAATTCATCATTATCCTTCCATTCAATCTCTTCATTTCTTTTGACCCCTTCACTTAAATTTCGAATAGGTTTTGCAATTAAATTAGAGCCATAAACAATAAAGATAATCGCCATGACAAACAAAACAATATAAGTGATTAAGAGGTTGCTCACAAAGTCATTCAAGTCACTAAGACGTGCTTGCTCTTTCGTGTAATATGGGATGCCCATATAGCCTACAAGTTTGTCATAGTGCAAAATAGCAAAGTAAGAGGATTTGAATATAACATCGCCTAGGTGCTCTGGATGTATTTTGAGTGCGGCTTTATTTTTCGAAAGATAGCTGAATGTATTCGCATCCATTTCTCTTGGGGTAACGCCTTTTAAGTACATCTCGTCTTTTGAAGAAAAGACTAGTTTTCCTTTGGTGTCAAAGAAGTTGATGACATCCATTTTGTGGGTCTTCGATAGGGAGATGATTTCATCTGAGACCGTTTTTTGGAGGTCTTTTACGGAAGTGGAACCTGGCAGTTTATTTAATGAAAATCCGATGTCTGTGTTGATGGTTTTACTCTTACGAGAAAGTCGACCATCATGGTATTTTTTATTGGAACCATTAAAGTGAGCCGCTGTGACTACACCAATAGCAAAGAACGAAATATAAATAATAATTAAGAAACCAGATTGGATTTTTGCATAGAATGTATTGCCAGGTAACAGATTGATATCCAACCCATTGGGCACAAAATTAAATACTCTATCCAAAACATTGATGATAACTGCTAGGATAGAAATTAAAAAGAAAAGCATGGCAAAAAGGGAAGATAATTGGTACAGGCCTTTTGAGTTTTTTTGCATAAGCACAACGTTCCCATTAGAACTATGGAATACGTAATTTATGTGGCCTTTATG
Source organism: Lepetodrilus galriftensis (assembly GCA_032361785.1). Lineage (NCBI taxonomy): Eukaryota > Metazoa > Mollusca > Gastropoda > Lepetellida > Lepetodrilidae > Lepetodrilus > Lepetodrilus galriftensis. The sequence goes on along the minus strand of JAUTBZ010158777.1, from coordinate 17,661 downwards.
ATCCGTGAAATAAAGTTCTTCTCCTTTTTTTGGTTTGTCTGTTAACTTGTCATAGAAACCTAATACTTCTCCTTTGTATCGAATACATTCACTATCCTTGAAGGTGGAGTATTTGTATTGGTCTATATTTCTCATTCTGAGTTGGTCATCAAAAGAGGAGAAAATGGGTGAGTTAATATTGGCGTTTCCAGCGGTTCCAGCAATTAGCTCCAAAACTAAGATAGCATTTTCATTTGTCTTAAGTCTAGATTCCAAAAAGTAGGAATAAGAACCATTGGCGGTATTCCGTAGGTATAGGTTTGAGTCCCCAATTTTTTGGGAACTGTTCATGATGGTTTGACATTCTTCTTTTGACAAACCTTGATTCATCAAAGAATAATCTTCAAATGAATCATGGGAGTCTGTGTACAAATAGAAGTTGTAGGAGTAATTATTAGAAAGGTAATTATCCTCTTCAAAGTAATTAAGTATTAATAAATCAGCTTCTTTTGAGTCAAAGAAAAATGGTTCATTTAAGTAGGTATTTTCCCATCTTGAATCAGCAGAAATTTGCGTTACCAGATTAACCATTAAATTTTCTCCAATCGTATCTCTTTCTTCCGAAAGGATATGAGAGTACGAACTCATTTCCTTTAGCTCTCTTTCATTTTGAAATACATAAAGCGAAACAGATGCAAAAATAGCAATTAGCGCAAACCATAAATAAATTGCATAAGGCTCACGCTTAGGTCTGTCGGAAGTGTAGTAATCTAGGGCGAAAGGTAGTAGAATTGCAGTACCATACCAAGTGGCATTATTGTGAGCGGAGTTTGTTAAATACAAATAACCAAGTACGATTACGAATCCTACAAAGATACTAATAGCGCGTTCTACTCTAGAAAGAGAAACCTGTTTGATAAATTTTATCATCCATAAAGCAAAGAGAACTAAAGCGGCTAATGCGATGAGCACTAGCGTAAGTCCAAGTACACTATTCAATTTTCTTTCTAGTAAACTCAAAAAACTAATATTGATTTCGGACCAAACCACAATTTGCTTGTAGATTTCGAGTACGACCACGATTCCAGTCATCAAAGAAACATTGAGGATGATGCTAATCGTAAATTTTTTCCATTTATTTAATTCTAGATTCTCTTTGAATACGTAGGTTTTATTTAGGTAGACCATTAACCAAACAAAGGAAATGGCATAGAAAAAGACAACGACTAAGGACGATCCCAGTACTTCTATTTTTAGCGTTTCTGCTAATTTACCGAGACCTCCAAGTTTGGTTGCAGGATCGAAGTAGCCTATAAAAATCGAAACAAAGGATAAGATGGCGACCAAAAAGAAAGTCCCATGAGCTGGATCTCTTTTACTCAGTTGATTGGCTATTTGGTTGGAGAGCAGTAAGAATATCATGAAAGCCAATCCAAAAACAAGAATGAGTTTTTTCTGTGTAGGCGTGTCCACAAAATTTTTCTTTGCAGAAAGAAATTGGTGACCTCCTGCTGGACCAGCGATAGTATGTTCTGTAGGTTCCGTACTTAGGTTGATATTAATAGGGATATTCTTATTAACATGAAAGTTGTTAGACCCAGAAAGCTTTGAAATTTGATAAGCATATTTGACTGGAATAATACCAATACCATATCTAGCCTGTCCATTTTTACTTGCGGGAAAATTCTTTTTAACAAGGTAAGTGTAGGCGTTACTAGTTTTAAAGAAAAAAGCACCATCTTCCTCTTGAAGCTGGTGTAGTTGTTCGGCGTTTAAAAATAATCTATTGTTGTACCAGTGAACTAATGAGTCTTCTTGGTAGGCCAGAATAGTATAATCTTTTTTGTATAATCTTTTCTGCCGCTCTGTTTCGATTTGCGAACTATATCCGTCATTTAAAAGGCCAGGATCGGAAAGTTCTTTTATTACTTCTGCGTAATCTTTGTCTAGTTGTGCTTTGATTCGGATAGCGTATTTTTCAAGCACATGATCCGTTGTCTGGGTGAAGTTTAAATACGCCCCAAAACCTAGCAAGGAAAGGAAAATAAAAAGAAGAATGTAAAAGGACTTTTTCATGTAGTATGTTCGGCGTGTGTGTATAGTTACTGCATATCTCTTTATGCAAATAATTTGTTATATTAATTATGCAAATATAATAAAAACAAATCACAAAAACAATAATATGTATATCGTTCTCCCTAGTTTTAATAGGTATTATTGCACTTATTGCATACTTGATAGCGCATATTTTGTTACAGAAAAGGGCTAATAACTGGAAAAAGCGGCTTTTTTGTTGATAATCAGCCTATTAGCGAGCCAAAATCGAACAAATAGAAGTCAATGGCTGTTCATAAGACTGACTGCAAGTGGTTCTATCGCGGCTTGGGTAACCAAGACGAGGAAAGTCTGGACAACGTAGAGTGCCACACCATCTAACGGATGGGGTTTTTTCGGAAATACAGCTAGTGCCACAGAAATATACCGCCTGCTCGCAGGTAAGGGTGAAATCGTGCGGTAAGAGCGCACGCATAGTCTAGTAATAGATTATTGAGGTAAACCTTGTGGGTTGAAATGTCATGTAAATCTCGGGAATCTTCGGATTATTGGGTTACTCGCCCAGTTTGTACGCAAGTCGAGAAGGGTAGGCAGATAGCGCCTAATGGTGACGTTAGGCCTAGATAAATGATAGAAATGCTGCTTTGTAGCATACAGAATCCGGCTTATACACTTGCAGTCTTTTTTTTAAAATTACACATGGTCTAGGTTTAAAAAAAAATGGCTACCTCTTTTCAGAAGTAGCCATTTTTTGGGCCAAAAACTAATTATAGTTTATCATATTTAGTCTTCACCTGCGCAGTTACATCATCAGAATCTTTCGCAAATAATAAGGCATTCATCATACTCGCATCAATGATTATGGAGTAGTTCGATTCTTTTCCAAGCTCTTTGATAACCTTGTCTATTTTGGCTAATATTGGTGTCAATAGCGCTTGGCGTTTGATGGCCATCATCTGCTCGGCTCTCTGAGAATACACCTGAATTTCTTGGTTGGCTTGCATGAAAGTTTGCTCTTTCTGCTGAGCTTGAACAGCAGTCAAATCTGCACGTTGGGTTTTGTAAACCTCTACATCCGCTTTGAGTTTGGCGTCCATTTGCTTCAAAGTATCAATTAAAGTAGTTTGATAAAGCTGCAATAAAGAATCTACATCTCTCACTTCTGGTAAGCTAACCAAAAAATTATTGAGGTTGAAATGCCCAATTTTCTGTGTCTGTGCTTGAGATTGAACGCTAAAAAGAAGGATAATTGCAAAGAAAAATATTTTTCGCATGTTTTTGTTTTTGTATTAAAGTTGAAGGAGTGCTACATTAGCCTCTCGCCCATTTAAAACGCAAAAATACCAATTATTCGTGGATTTTAATCCAACTTAACAATGTATTAAATGGTCACTAAAAATTGATTTTTAATCGCTTGATTATCAAGGGTTAATAAATGAAATTATCTAGTAGATTAACTTTGAATCGTTGTCGAAAACCTGCAATTCCTTGTAATCCTCCCGAATGAACGACCATTAGTGTTGTTCCTTTCGGAAAATAATCAGCTAAAATCAGCTTGTCCAAATGGTACCAAAGCTTGCCATTATAGATGGGATCCAGTGGAATTTCGGTACTTGCGTAAAAATTATTGATAAATTCAATCAATTCAGGCTTCCACTTCGCAAATCCACCAAAAAACATTTCTTCAAGTACCGTCCAATTTTTATAATCTTTATCTAAGAATCCTTCTACCATTTTAGGAACGAAATCTCCTTTTAATGCGGAGAATCCGAGAACCTTGTCGGTGCTTTTGACAGCAGAAATAAGGCCAGCTATCGTTCCGCCAGATCCAATACCCACGCACCAAGTCATTGGCGTATTAGGTATTTGCTCTTTTACTTCTTCTATTATTTCGGCAACACCTTTTAAGGCAAGTGCATTGCTCCCTCCTTCCGGAATAATGTATGCATTTGGATATTTTTGCGCAAGCGAATGAAGGAAATCAGGATCTTTTCGCTGACGATAAGTTGTCCGATCTAAAAATTCTAATTGCATTCCTTGCGCTTCAGCAAATTGTAAAGTAGGAGAAAGCAAGGGTAGTCTATCTCCACGAATAAGGCCAATAGTTTTAAAGTTGTATAGTTGTCCAGCCGCCGCCGTAGCATGAATATGATTGGAGAAAGCACCCCCAAATGTTACCAGTTGCTCTTTGCCCAAATCCTTGGCTTCTAATAAGTTATATTTCAGCTTCCTCCATTTGTTACCTTGAACAAAACGGTGGATAAGGTCGTCCCTTTTAATAAAAACATTAATTCCAGCAGTTTCCCAAGCGGGTAGTGTGACTGGTTGAACGGGGCTAGGTATTTTAATATTATTAATCATAAAGGGACAAAAAAAATGCGCTGCAATAAATTGCAACGCATTTTCATTTGGTTAATATTATAATTTAAAAGCTTTTTTGACCTTCGGCACAAAGTCCAACTTTTCCCAAGTAAATAATTCTACTTGTTTAGTTATAGTCTTGCCGTTGATGTTGAAAGTAAGCTTTTTCTTTTCGGCTTTTCGGCCCATGTGGCCATAAGCTGCAGTCTCAAAATAAATTGGATTTTTGAGTTTCAATCTTTTGACGATAGCAGCAGGCCGCATATCAAAAATCTTCATTGCAATTTTTGCAATTTCACCATCTGTCAGGCTAACTTTAGAAGTGCCATAAGTGTCAATGTATAGGCCTACAGGCTTTGCAACGCCTATTGCGTATGCTATTTGAACCAATAGATTATCCGCAACACCTGCTGCAACAAGATTCTTAGCCATGTGGCGAGTCGCATAAGCAGCAGAACGATCTACCTTTGAAGGATCTTTTCCAGAGAAGGCGCCACCACCGTGTCCTCCTTTGCCACCATAAGTATCAACAATTATTTTACGCCCTGTCAATCCAGTATCTCCATGTGGTCCTCCGATGACAAATTTTCCGGTAGGATTAATGTGATATTTGATTTTGCTATCAAATAATTTTTTAGTTCTAGCAGGTAATTTTTTGAGTATTCTAGGAATTAAAATTTTCTTTACATCATCAGATATTTTTTTCAACATCTTCTTCTCAGCATCAAAATCATCATGCTGCGTTGAAAGAACAATCGCCTCAATTCTCAAAGGCTTATGATCGTCAGAATATTCAATCGTCACTTGTGATTTGGAATCTGGGCGCAAATATTTCATTTGCTTTCCAGCCTTTCTGATAGCAGCTAATTCTTGTAATAATAGATGAGATAAATCTAAAGCCAGCGGCATATAGTTATTCGTTTCGTTGGTTGCATATCCAAACATGATGCCTTGGTCACCAGCCCCTTGATCTTCAGCTTTTTTACCGACGTCAACACCTTGAGCGATGTCAGGAGATTGCTCATGTATAGCAGAAACGACTCCACAGGAATTGGCTTCAAATTGGTATTCAGCTTTGGTGTAACCTATTTTACGAATTACTTCTCTTGCCGTTTCTTGAACATCGACATAAGCTTTGGATCGAACTTCACCAGCTATAACGGCTAGGCCAGTGGTGACTAAAGTTTCACAAGCAACTTTAGAATTTTTATCTTGTAAAATGAAAGCATCCAAAATTGCGTCAGAAATTTGGTCGGATACTTTGTCTGGGTGTCCTTCAGAAACGGACTCAGAAGTAAAAAGGTAGGACATAGTTTATTTTTTAGTTATTTTGGAAAGGGTCGCCTTTCAGAAAACGCAAAGTTAGGGAATATTTTTGATATCGTAGACCCAATTCATAATTTGGTGTATAACATATTACACAGTTTTCTCATCAGCGTGTTCGAATAGCCATCCCGACGGTGGCTGTACGGGATATGAAATAGACACACGTCTAGCGTACACGCCTAAATTCGCGAAATTCGCGTCAAAATGTACTCGTCTAGCGTGTACGAACCGACGCGTTCGACGGCTGGCTGTACAGAACACGAATTATGCACATCAGCGTACACATTTAAACTTATGAATTAGCCCGTCACTCTCCATGTGAGTAAAATACTATTTCTTATTTTTTGTGCAATAAGTTATACACACCATAATTTGGGTCTATAGAATTTTCACATCCAATACCTTTTCAGTACCAATATAACCTTGATAGACATCACCAATAGAAATAGAGCCGACCCCAGCCGGTGTCCCAGTAAATATCAAATCCCCCATCTTGAGTGTAAAGAACTGAGAAACATAGGAGATGATTTCATCAAAATGGAAAATCATATTTTTGGAATCACCAGTTTGGACCTGTTCATTATTTTTTCGCAAGGAATATTGTATGCTAGATGCTTCTTTCGGAAAAGGGATAAAGGTGCCAATAGCGGCAGAGCCATCAAAGCCTTTGGCAATTTCCCAAGGCCAGCCTTTTTCTTTTAGATTCTTTTGTAGATCCCTTGCGGTAAAATCAATACCAACCGTAAATTCATCGTAATATTTGTGGGCAAATTTTTGCTCGATATGGCGACCATTTCGTCCGACTTTCAAGACCAATTCTCCTTCGTAATGAATGTCTTTAGAGAAATTAGGATAGAAGAAAGGCTTCTTGGATTGCAAGTAGGCGCTATCTGGTTTTAAGAAGATAAGTGGCTCTTGAGGAACCGGATTGTTCAATTCTTTAGCGTGTTCCGAATAATTACGCCCAATGCATATAATTTTCATGACAATAGTAGATTTAGTATTGAACAATTCTTTAAAGGGATAATTGTTCAATTAGAAGTCTAAATCTTAACTTAATCTGGTAACGTAGTAGCTTTGAAGGCTGCGTAACGCTCTATAAATAAGGAGTCCTCTTTTCCACAACCCATACTGCTTGAAACGATGTTGGTTGCTCGCTCATTTGACCAAGGCATCGTTTGGGCTAATGCTGGAAGAATGGTTTGATCATGGAATACATCTATTAGACCAGTTGCATTATATTTAAAAGGGCAAAGAAGATTTACTTGAAATTCATCAGCTTCCTTCACTGTTTTTTCTGGGTAAGCAGAAAAAAGGAGTGTATTGGCCATTTTATGAATGTCGTTACTTCTTTCTCCTTTTACGATTTTCCCAATTTGAATCTTGTTATTTTTATTTCTGACAAGTTCAAAAGCAGCCCCAGATTCAAGGTAAAATACTTGATGGCTCATTAAGGCGACAATTTGATTTTCAGCTGTTAGTTTTTTCAATAGACCTGTGGAGATATACATAGAACCTGTAGGAGATACAAATATTTTATATTGAGAATTATCGTGAATGATATGTATCTGCCAATCTAGACTGTCCCGTAAAGTTACATTTGGCGTATTGACAATCATGTTCAGTAATGTCGATAAGTACTGATAGGCATCTGGGTTAGTTGCATTTTCGAGGATATCAAAATTTGCTTGATATTCTTTATCTAGTGCTTGACCCAAAACTTTTTGCTCTTGAATGGAGTAGGTATCAGTGACTTTCGAAATGACGACAGATTCTTTTCGGCAAGAAGCAAGTAAGAATAAACTTAACATGAATAAAATCCCTGTGTTTTTCAACATGATATTGATTTCTATATATATTACAGGGGACTATAGGGACTTTTGCAAATACTATGCCGATAGGAGTGGAAAGGTTAAATGGAATGTTAAACCATGATATGTACTATAGATCATTCGGGATATTGTGGACTATAAATAACTGTTCGGGAATGGTGCTAGTTCAAGCGTGTATCATTTTTTTTGTGCAAAATAAGGAAAAAGAGAAGTATAGAGCATAAAAAAAGACCACCGACAAGTCGGTGGTCACTCACTTCAAAACAAACTTTCACTCGAAAATTTTTCTTTATTTCTTGTTGCTAAAACGTTGAATAATTCTTTCCAGTATAGCAGGATTGCAAAATTAAGTAATAACCCCTATTTTTCCTACTGTGACAGGGTTTATTGATGAAAATTACCATATATTGGGTAGGCTTTAAGAGCGATTGTACTCCCCTTTCTGAAAGTTATACCTTCTTTTTATGCTAAATCGTAAAATGTACGGCAATTTTTTAGGATAAAAATGGGTTTTTCTTAGTACTTTTGCGCAAGCCCACAACGGGTTTAGAATTGAATTAACGACTTTGACTCGAAGGTCATAAAATTTACAACATGAAAATTAAAATGTTAGCACTTTTTGTGCTATTAGGATTGGGTACATTGCATGCCCAAAAAGGTCCTGAAAACTGGTTTAACTTAGATCAAGAAAAGGATGGAATCAATGGGATGAGCGTTGAAAGAGCTTACCAAGAATTACTAAAAGGCAAAACATCAAAAACGGTTATTGTTGCTGTTATTGATGGAGGAGTAGACCCTTTGCATGAAGATTTGAAGAATGTCATGTGGCATAATCCAGGAGAAATAGCTGGCAACGGCATTGATGATGACCATAATGGGTATGTCGATGATGTCTATGGCTGGAATTTTATTGGTGGAAAAGACGGTCAGAATGTTGGTCCCGATCAACTAGAAGTAACACGTCTTTTAGTGATGTATCAAAAGAAGTATAAGAATGTAGATGGTTCTTCTCTTAGTGGCAAAGCAAAAAAAGACTATGCTCGCTATAAGAAAATTGAAGAAGAAGTCAATTCTGAACATGCTAAAGCAAAAAAAGAACTAGAGCAAATCTTAGAGACTAAAGGCCGCTTAACGAAAGCTATTGATGAGTTGGATAAAGCTTTAGCTGGTAAAGAAATGACCAAAGAAAATCTGGAAGCTATCGATGCAGAAGGAAATGAAGGCCTTATGATGGCTGTTGGGATTGCAACAAGAAATCTTGGTGATTTAACTTCTGTTAGTCAAATGAGAGAAGAAATAAGTGGTCAGCTTCAAGGAGCTATTGATTACTACACTTCCCAAGCTAATTATTACTATAACACAGAATTTAATCCTCGTTCTAAAGTGGGCGATAATTATAATAATATTTTAGAAAAATATTATGGTAATAATAATATTAAAGGCCCAGATGCTTTTCACGGTACACACGTGGCTGGTATCATAGCTGCTGATAGAACGAATAATTTGGGGATAAATGGATCTGCAAATAATGTGAAAATTATGGGTGTGCGTGTGGTGCCTGATGGAGATGAGCGGGATAAAGATGTCGCAAACGGCATTCGTTATGCAGTAGACAATGGTGCTCATATTATTAATATGAGTTTCGGTAAAGGATATGCTTGGAACAAAGATGTGGTGGATAAAGCTGTTAAATATGCTAAGAAGCACGGTGTACTTTTAGTACATGCTGCTGGTAATAGCTCTCAGAATAATGACTTCACAGATAACTTCCCAAATGATACTTACCGAAAGCACGGTTTCTTGGGCTTAGGCGCAAAGACTTGTAATACTTGGATGGAAATTGGTGCTTTGCATCATAAAGAAAAAACCGTTGCAAGTTTTTCTAACTTTGGAAAAAAGAATGTAGATATTTTTGCACCTGGTGTAGATATTTATTCTACTGCTCCTGATGGTGAATATCAGGATGCTTCTGGTACTAGTATGGCCTCTCCTGCAACTGCTGGTGCTGCTGCTCTACTTTTATCTTACTACCCAGAACTTTCTGCAAAGCAACTAAAAATAATTTTAGAGGCTTCTGGTGTAAGACAGAATTATAGCTTGAAGCAGCCAGGTTCTGATGAGCTAGTTCCTTTTAGCTCCCTTTGTAAAACAGGTGCTACAATTAACGTTTATAAAGCGTTACAAATGGCCGCAAAGACGAAAGGTAAAAGAAAGCGTAAGCATATGATTAAGTAATTTGCTTTTTGCTTAAATGATATTAGGGTCACTTCTGGAATGGAAGTGGCCTTTTTTTATGCCCCAATTGGAGTTTGTACTTTACTGTTTGGAATTTGAAATTAAAAGGTTGTAGTGGGTTTCGAGTTTATTAAAGATTCTAAGAAAGTAGTGGGGTGATTTACGCAAAATATTCTTTTTAGCTTCTTTGTTTTAACCCCATCCCGTACAGCTATCCCCTTGTGAAAGGGACTTATGGAAAAAACAATATTTTGCTATTGTGAGTGAATACGCTCAAGGTTTAGAGTTTAATTCATTCATCATTTTGTCAAAAAACGGATTACCACTCTAAATCATGTAGAACCAATTAAAATAACTCGAAGGAACTAATAAATAATTTTTCTTGTACTACAGTTGTTATTAATCAAGGAAATTTTGATTCTTCAATATTTAAGACTACCTTAATGCTGCGGAACGAGCAAAGGGGATTAAGATTACCTTTAAATTGCGAGTTATGGATTGGAAAAGACTAAATGGTCAAGCAATCGAAAAAGACATTGTTCTAGCAGTGGAAGATGTTCTTATTAAAGAAAAATCTTTAGGGAATAAACTGAAAGTTTATATCGGTACCGATTCCCAAGTCTATGGTGAAACTGCCAATTTTGCTACGGTTATCGTATTCTTACGAGAGAAAAAAGGTGGATTTATGTTTGTGTCAAAAGATAAAATTACTAGGGTTATGTCCTTGAAAGAACGGATGATAACAGAAGTCGCTCGGTCTGTAGAAGTGGCCTATTCGCTTTGTGATACTTTAGATAAGCATCATGTAGGGTTAGAAGTTCATGCGGATATTAATACAGATCCTAGTTTTAAATCGAATGTAGCTTTGAGTGAAGCGATGGGCTATATTATGGCGATGGGTTTTGAATTTAAAGCAAAGCCCGATGCATTTGCTAGTTCTTCTTGTGCAGATAAAATGGTTTAGAGGCCTTGCTTGATGGTTTTCCTTTTTCTTAAAGGAAATAAAAAAAGAGCCAGAAGTTGATCTTCTGGCTCTTTTGTATTAAAAAAACGTTGCAATTATTCTTTCAAAATTCGCTCATGCCAAATACTAGCATCTTGCTTGATGACTAAGTGATAACTTCCCTTGGCGATATTGCTAATATCCATTCGGTTGTTATTTTTTTGCGTAAGCAGCAACTGTCCAAGATTGTCAAATAACTGGAGCTCAATATTATTAATATTAGCATTGTCAAAAGTTATTAGAATGGAACCACTGGATGGATTTGGGTAAACTTGTGGGCGCATTGTTTTTTGAAAACGAATAGTCTCCATACCCAGATTGCTTACAGTGCCATCCAAGTCTTTTTGCGTAAGCTTATAATAAGAAATACCTTGAATCGGATTTGTGTCTATGGCTAAGTATTTTTTATTGTTGGTGGGTTGAACAGATTGTACCAAGGTCCAATGACGTGCATCTTTGGAACGGTAAATTTGATACCCTTCATTTTGAATTTCTTCACTAGTTTCCCATTTGAGTATGACTTTGCTTCCTTGTAGCCTTGCGGAAAAAGGAGAAAGCATTTCAACTGGCAAAACGAAATTAGGAATAGCTGCATGATGTATCCCAATACCTGGAACCCATGCCCAAATATGAGGATTAGCCCCTTTCTCTATTTCCATGCGTCCTCCATTAGTCCAAGCTAAACCGTCATTGGCAGAAGCCCAAGTAGCCCCTGCATCGTAAGAAACCCAAATGCCTATAGATTCATCATTTTGATTTCCGGAATGATAATTAGTTGAAGAGGAGAGGTAAATAGTATTAGAATTACCAGGTGCAATAGCAATCCCACGCATCCTTGAATTGGTGTATAGCTTAGTCCAAGTACCCACAGCTCCAGCTTCATTACTAACATATAGCCCTTTGTTTTCTCCAAAAGAGACGACATAAACTCTGTTCGCAATATTCGGATCGGCCTTAATATCAAAGACCCCTTGCCAATGAATAATCGTAATATCTCCATTGTTATCTTCAACATCATCTTCTGGAATGATATCTGGGTACATGGTCATGTTTCCAGATGGAGCAAATCCCATTTCATCTAGGCCGGTCTTGGTCCAAGTCATACCACTATCGGTCGATCTATAAAATCCAGTATTGCCGCCAGCATAAATAATCTTGTTGTCAAATTTATCTACTTCCGTAAATTTCAATCCACCATTAGCGAAAATTTTTGACCAGGTCACACCATCATCAGTCGATTTCCAAACGTCCCCTTCTTGTGTGACATAAAGTGTTCTATTATTGGCAGGGCTTTTAGTGTCAACCGTCAAGCCATGTGTAGATAAACCAAGATTATTTAATCCAGTATTACTCATTGTCCATGTATCGCCGTAGTCTGTGCTCTTAAAAATTGCACTTTTGGTGTCTGGTTGATCCTCCGAAAATGCGGCCCAAACCTTTGCAGGGTTAGTAGGATCACTGACAACAAAATTACAGTTAGAACCGCCACCAGCCCACCAAGAGTAGGCATCATAATCAGTAATGTTTGGGAGGCTTCTTTTCCAGGAGGCGCCATGGTTTGAGGAGTGCCAAAAGCCAATATCATACCCACCAATATAAACATGGTTGGGGTCATTATCATTTACTTCAATCCAATTGCCTTCGATATTTTCTACGCCAGTGGATAAGAAGTGTCCGGGTGTCACTTCTTTTGTTGATACATTATTAATCGTAGTGCCACCGTCTGTAGACAGCCATGACCAGTAGCCAAAGGCTCCATATAACCGTTCTGGATTGAAGCGGTCTTTGGTCAGAGATTTTACAAATCCATTTGAACTAGAGCTAAAAGTATAACTCCCAACACCTTTGAGCCAGCCTTGAAACCAATTTTCTTGATGTCCAGGATTTGTCCAAGTGTCACCATTGTCAGGAGTTTTCCATGTTCCATTATCAAAAATAATATCAACAACACTTATTTTAAGTGTGTCTGTACCGACGCTAATAATCCCACCAAAGTTGCTAAAAATTTCCTGAAAGCTAAGGCCACCGTTAGTACTTTTATAGGTTTCTCCAACATCATCAATATAATCCCACATGGAAACATTGCATCCAGCAGGATTAATTTTGAAAGTACTTGCGTAAATACTTTTAGAGTTAGTAGGATTTAGGTCAAAATCCAAAATACTAGTGAGGTCAGTGGCAATTCTAGTCCAATTTTTTCCGCCATCAGGAGATCGATATAAAAAAGGATCTGAGCAAGTAAATCTAGCTTTTCCCGTAAGGGCATAAACTAAATTAGCATCATTGGCATCCACCAATATTTTTACAATTCTAGCATCTGCAGGCATTCCAGCAAAAGCGACCTTGGTCCAATTCTCTCCAGCGTCTATTGTCTTCAGGAAGGACAACTGTGGCTCCCACCATTCGTAATGAGCCATGTAGCCAATATTGGCATCAGACATAGCCATGTCGATACTTTCTACATAGCCTATTCCTTTGTTTGGGGAGACTTCCATATTAACAGGGTATACATTTTCTCCACCATCTTTAGTTTTGAAAGCTCCGAGTCCTGTCCCTATAATGAAGGTATTACTGTTAGGAGTTGGGTTAAATCCGAAAGCAGAGATGTGGGTATGGGTTAGTCCTTGCGTTTTGCCAATGACTTTCCAAGAGGCACCGTTGTTGGCAGATACATATGCGCCACTTAGGTCACCTGCCGTAACTAAGAGCCCGGATCTAGTTGCACCGCTGATGTTAATAGCACCACCACCACCAGGGTTTGTTCGTATCCAATTATGTTGAGCGAAGAGGCCATTGATCATTGTCAATAGCAATAGGATCGTAATAATTTTTTTCATAAGTTGAGTAATTTCTAAGTTTTGACAGCAAGGTAATAAAAGCTGTTGTCTATTATTACGTTTTGAAAAATAAATTCCCCATAGTTAAAATTTATTTTGGATTAAAATGGTTGAATTATTTTCAATTTGAGGTTTAGTATCTTTCTTCTAAAGCGCACAAAATCAACAACTTAACTTTTAATTGGTCTGGTTTTTGCGGACTTATACGTATAAAACTAAAACTATGAGTATTGTTGCCCGATATATAAGTGTCTCCCAGCGAGAGTTGCTTTTTTACAGAAGAGAAAGTCACTTCTTAGAGAATATTGTCAAAGAAGTTCCAGGTTCGCACGCCAATGAATTATATTTGGGAGAAGCTTGGCAAGGTATTACTTATCTATTGACTGGGCAAAGATCTAAAAAGTCTTCTGACGATCTCCTTCATATCATTATTAGTAATCAATATATTGATGAAAGCCAAGATTTTGGTTGTGGTCCAGCTCATTATGTGGAAACAGATGAAGCAAAAAGATTATATGCTAGAATAGCTAATTGGGATAAGAAGAAAATTAAGAAAAGATTTAAAGCTTCTAGGCTAAAAAAATTAGATGTTTATCCGGATGCTCACGATACTAACGAAGCACTGGATTCCTTATATAAAGACTTTGATAGAATTCGGCACTTCCTTAAGGAATCGGTCGAAAAGAATAATGCAATTATTGGATTAATGCTTCCAGAAGAAGACCTTGCGGGAAAAAAAGAGCCAGTAGGTACCCAGAAAGATCCTTTGTCTGTAAATTTTTCGAACCTGCTAAAGCCTACTTTTTATTTGCATAGTAGTTATAGAAGAGCAATAGGTGCTTTGGCCAGTTTTGCTTTTATTCTTTCTCGTATTGGCTGAATGTGAAATTTATTATTTCCATCAATCTTTTTTCTCTTTTATTTATTTTCCAAATAGCTAAGCTTGAAGCAAAGTTGCTGAAGGCAAACTTGCGTAAAGATTGATGAGCTAGTCTAGACAAAAGAAAGTGTATTCTTAACTTCTGGATATGTTTTTGGCTCACAATCCCTGCGGGCTTAGCGATCCGCTGATTACGTTTTTTCCAGATCGCATCCTCGATTCCTCACATCCTCATTTCTCAGCTCCTCATTTCTCAACTCCTCAAAAACAGATACAGATTTTTTAAAAGTGACTTAGTTTTTACTATCTACTTTATGTCTATCTTTGCATTTTGAAATTTCAGTACCTTTTATGAATCAACTATCCAATATTATTCAATTCTACAAAGACTGTTACGTGTACGAATACAAAGCAGTACGGGTAGCAAATTTCTTTGGAAAGAATATTGAGCATCAGTATTACTTGAATTCCTTTGAGCCTTTTAATGGGAAATTAAGTGCCTATCCAGTAGATACCGAATGGGGAAAGTTAATTGATGAAGAGTTGACCCTTAATTCAATGGAGAAGGGCCTGTACGCAGGGGCTTTTTTCATAAAAGGTTCTTCTTCTGTATTAGGCAGAAAGACTAAGATTTTTGCACCACTTTATTTGTATGAAGTTCAGTTGAATTTATCGGAAGAGATTTATTCGGTTACTTTGGACTTAGATAATCCAATCATTAATCCAGCTTTTTTTGATTTTGCGAAAGCTAAATATGAATTGGATTATACATACGATTGGTTTGTAGAACAATTTCCGAAAGGGCCTTTAGGTTTCGATAATTTGTTTGTATTGAAAGAACAATTATTAAAAATATTACCGGACTTGCATGTCGAAGCCATTGAGGTTTATACGCTGACAGATTTTGTGACAAATCAATTAAAATCAGCTTATACGAGTCGAGTTAAATATTTTGAGGAACTAATTGCTTCCATCGCTATTGCTGTTTTGCCTAAGCCCAAAGGTTCACGTGGTGTGATTAATGAATTGACGGCTTTATCCCAATTTAAAATTAAAAATAAAGCCTTTAATTCAATCCTTTTAGGTGCCGATAGCTTGCGCAAAAAAAGCAAACAAACTCAAAGGAATATCAATGTTCCTGTTTCTTTAAGCCAAAGTCAAAAAGAAGTTTTTTATTCTGTCGATAATCATGATACTACTTTGGTGATTGGCCCACCGGGAACAGGCAAATCCTTTACCATTGCAGCATTGACAGCTGATTTGGTGAGTAATGGAAAATCAGTTTTGGTCGCCTCTAAAAATAATCAAGCAGGTAAGGTCATTGCGGACAAAATTGAAAAAGATTTAGGTTTAAAAGGCTTGGTTATTAAAACAGCTAATAAGGGATATAAGAGAAGTTTAAAAACACGTTTAAAAAATATTTTGGCTGGAATCTCTTTGAAAAAAGTAGATAATGTGGAGTTGAATAGAGAAGAGGCTTCCATCGTCCGTATTGCCGCAGAGATTGAGCGACTTACAAAGCAATTAGAAACTAGAGGCGAAAAAGAGTTGGAATGGGGTCATTTTATTTATGGGTACACGGATGCTTTTTTTAGTCGATTAAAAAGAAGATGGATTAGTCATCTACATCGTAAGGGTTCTAAACTGTGGGAGATTAAAAAGAAGATGGATAAGTTGGAAGAACAACGAGTCCGCAAAACGAAAAAATTTATTGTTAATAAATACAACTCCTTGCTGACCAAACACCTCTCTGGAAAGCGAGAACAAGTGACGGCTTTGATACGAGCTTTGGAAGAAGAAGCTGGAAATTTAATTCATCAGGAATTTGAAAAAATAGACTTTGCCACGATGTTGCAAGCATTGCCGGCTTGGATTTGTAATACGACGGATATCCATAATGTTTTGCCTTTGAAGGAGGCTTTGTTTGATGTGGTGATTATTGATGAAGCAACACAGTGTGATATTGCAAGTAGTATTCCGCTTTTGTATCGGGCTAAGAAAATTGTGATTGTTGGCGATCCAAAACAATTGAGGCATATTTCCTTTTTATCGGATGCTCAAGAAATGGTTTTTAGAAAGAAATATAATTTAGATAGTCAAGTATTGAGCTATCGAAAAAATAGTATTTTAGATTTATTAAATGAATCTATCAAACATCAAGATCAAGTTATCTTTTTGAATGAACACTATCGTAGTGCACCAGATATAATACGATTTTCTAATAATAAATTTTATGCTGAAAATTTAAGTATAATGACAGCGTCACCGACCTTGAATACGCAGCAAAATATAACGTTGGAAAAAGTGAATGGTCGCAGAGCGGAGAATGGCGTGAATGAAGTCGAGGCTTTATTTATTATAGAAGAAATTAAAAAGATTGTTGAAGAAGAAGCAGATTTAGATAGAAAATTGTGTAAGAAAATTGGAATTATATCTCCATTTCGAGCGCAAGTGACTTATCTAAAATCGGTAGTCAAAAAAGCCATTGGTCTACACAACCTGAAACGCCACAATGTATTGATTGGGACGCCTTTTCATTTTCAAGGAGAAGAGCGTGATTTTATTTTTATTACTTTCGCTTTAGACGATGACTCGCACCCTGGGGCTTTAAATTATTTGAATCGGGAAGATGTTTTTAATGTCTGTATTACGAGAGCAAGAAATCGCCAAGTAGTCGTTACCTCTTTGACCTATAAAAATATTGGGGAGCAATACCTGTTGGGAGAATATTTGAATAGTATAGGACATAAGCCTATGCAAGTGGTGCATGATGATTTGGAAGATGAGTTTGCAGAAGAGGTTTTGGCTTTCATCGAAAAACGTTTTCAGATAACAAAATCCTATAAGAATTTTCCGATTGCAGGAGTGGATATAGATTTAGTGGTGGTAAAAGCAGGTAAGACTTATTGTTTTGATTTGATTGGGTATCCTGGAATGTTTGAACGACATATTACCCCCACGATGATTCAGATGTTGGAGCGAATGAATCATTCTGTTTTATTTTTGTCTTACACCAGTTGGAAATTGGAGCAAGAGGTTAATGAAAAATTGATTATTGATTTTATGGCGTAAACCATCAAACAAAAAACTCCCGAAAATCCTTAGGACTTGATTTGCTAATAGACCAATAAGCAACCAACAAATCAAGACCAA
>JAUTBZ010158766.1:0-11114 GCA_032361785.1 Lepetodrilus galriftensis | reverse complement strand
CCTTTGCCCAAAATAACAGGACTATGCACATTGGATTCAATTTTAAAATCCATGTATTGTGCGAATAACACCGCATCCTTATCGACCTGAAGGTTTTTCAAATCTACAAATTCCTGTCCGACAGGTTTACAATACCCAACATGCACACCTGCTTTTTTCATGGCTGCTACGAGACCTAAAGTTGAGGTTGTTTTGCCCACGTGCTGGCTAGTTGCTGCTACATAAATTCTCTTTCTCATGCTTACTTATTTTTATGCAAGATAAGGACTTGACTGAATATAGGAAGTATTTTGGTCTATTTTGTTTGTTGATTTTATTTTGATGCAAATCCAGCCCAACTTATGAAGGGGGATTAGAATCAATTTCTAAATCTACGAATAGAATTATAAATAAAATGCCTTGCCTATCGCGACATACATAAGCGGCACTATTCCTTCCCCAAATTTGCTTTTTACTGCAGTAGGTAACTTGGTTTTTGGGGTCGCAAATTCGGCCCTTCCAGAAGGGCACATACACGGCATACATAAGCGGCATACATACACGGCTTACATAAGCGGCATACATACACGGCTTACACAAGCGACATACATACCAGCTTACACGAAACACAGATTGAAGAAGCCAAAAAGATTAAAACCTACTAAGGAATAAAATTTTCTTTTATTTACCTATCCGTCCCAACTTATGAAGGGGGATTAGAGGGGGTTATTATCAAGAAAATAAAAGGAAATTTTATGGCGCAAAGAACCTTAACGAACAGAGTGTCGAGTTAAGAGTACCGAGTGAAGAGTGAAGAGTGCCGAGTACCGAGTGAAGAGTGAAGAGTGCCGAGTATAGAGTGTCGAGTATCGAGTAGAGAGTGTCGAGTATTGAGTAGAGAGTGAAGAGTGCCGAGTAGAGAGTGTCGAGTATCGAGTTAAGAGTTAAGAGTTAAGAGTGTCGAGTACCGAGTGAAGAGTGAAGAGTGAAGAGTGCCGAGTTAAGAGTAGAGAGTACCGAGTTAAGAGTGTAGAAGTACGGCACCCGATGTACCGAAAACCGCTACACCATCATACCAACAATCACAACCGCCAAGCAGATGCGCCTTTTACCTTTCGCCATTTACCTTTAACCATTTTCCCACTTTAAGCAATTCTTTCTGCATGAATTTGGTGCGCATACAAGGCTCTATATCGACTATGTTCATCATTCAAAAGCGCTTCGTGTGTACCGACTTCCACGATTTCTCCTTGTTCCAAAACTACTATTTGGTCGGCTTTTTGAATGGTTCCGAGGCGGTGGGCGATAACGACTGAGGTTCGTTTTTCTGTAATCTTGGAGATAGCTGTTTGGATAACCGCTTCCGTCGTTGGGTCAATAGAAGAAGTCGCTTCATCTAATATTAAAATATCTGGGTTGACAACTAACGCTCGGACAAATGAAATCAGTTGGCGCTGTCCTGCGGATAAATTACTTCCTCTTTCCATCACTTCAAACTCATATCCATTAGGCAATCTTTCGAAAAAAGGATGCGCACCTATATCTTTAGCAGCTTGGATAACATCCGCTTCTTGAATATCTGAATTACCCATCAAGATATTTTCCATGATGCTTGCGCGAAAAAGAAAAACATCTTGAAGTACGACAGCTATTCGCTTGCGCAAACTAAATAACTCATACTCTTTAATATTATGATTTCCAATTGTAATACTCCCCTCTTCTAAATCATAAGAACGATTAATCAATCCGGACAAAGTTGTCTTTCCGGAACCTGTGCTACCAACCAAAGCTGTCGTTTTGCCGTAAGGCATCACCAGCGATAAATCTTTCAAAATTGGATGCCCTTCTTGATAAGAAAAATTAATATCTTTTAATTGAATATCGCCTTCTAATTTTTCCGCAAGGATAGTTCCTGTATTCGGAATATGTTCATCGGTATCTAGAATATTAAAAATTCTTCGGGCGACTATCAAGCCCATTTGTAAGGTATTAAATTTATCCGCCAACATCCGTACAGGGCGATACAACATCCCCACATACAAAGGAAACGCAATCAAAGTACCAATCGTCACCTGTCCTTCTAACACCCCACCAGCACCATACCAAATCATCAAGCCCAATGAAATCGCCGAAATTAATTCAACCACCGGAAAAAATACTGCGTAAGCAAAAATAGATTTTATATTTGCTTGCGCATAAACTTGATTTATCTCTTTAAAATTGGCCTCTTCCTCCTTCTCCTTACTAAAAGTTTTAATCGCATGAACGCCCGAAATACGTTCTTGCAAAAAAGCATTCATTTTGGAGATTTGACTTCGGACGACTTCATATGATTTGCGGACGTGCTCCTTAAAAAAATAAGTACTTAATATTAAAAATGGAAAAACCGTCAACACAACCAAGGTCAACTTCCAACTCGTCCAAAGCATCATCCCCAATACAAACAACATCGTCAACATATCAGAGACTATCGTTATTAAGCCTTGCGAGAAAATACTATTAATCGTATCCACATCACTTATCGTCCGAGTCGTCAAAGTACCTATCGGTGTTCTATTAAAAAAAGATAAGTGCATCTTGGTGATATGCTGAAAAACATCTAGTCGTAGTTGGCGCACAATTGCCTGCCCCAACCACTTCGATTGATAGCTAAACCAATAGCTCAAAAACGACTCTAAGACTATCGCCCCCATCGTTGCGAAAGCAATTATCCATAAACTCTCAATTCGTTTGGGAATAATATAATCATCAACCATCATCTTGATTAATGTAGGGCGCAAGACGGCCACTGGCGCTATCACCAAACCAATAATGGAGACTAACCAAAACTTTCGTTTAAACGGTTTGGTCAATCCTAAAACTCTTCTAAATATCGGTAACAAGGCTTCTTTCTCCATCAAATACCTAACACAGACTTCCTCACTTTGTTGGTCAATGGCAGTTAAAATAAACCTCGCTCGGACATAATGTCAGCATGGGAACAAAAATACACGACATAATGACATTGGAATTAGTCAAAATTGCTTAAAAATCGTGTTGGTACGCAGATTGATGTAGAATAAATGAAATTGAGAATTACTTAACTAAAAATAATCAATCATGACACTTGTAAAATTCAATCCATTTTTTCCAGCGGTAACTAAAGATTTAGACCGCGTAATGAACGACTTTTTGAACCGTCCAATTGGAAGCGTCTTCAAAGATGAAGTTCCATTCAACTCTCCTGCTATTAATGTTCAAGAATCTGAAAAGGGCTATTTTATTTCCCTTGCGGCTCCTGGACTTGAAAAGGGTGACTTTAAAATAGATCTTGAAAAAGGTATTTTAAGTATCTCCGTCAATAAGCAGGAAACAAAACTTGAAGAAGGCACAAAAGCCACTAGAAAAGAATTTAGCTATTACAAATTCAAGCATGCCTTCACCTTACCAGAAGAAGTGGATACTGCCAAAATCAAAGCAGAATACACAAACGGTATTCTCGAAGTAGAGATGCCAAAGCAAGCAGCAAAAGTAATCAAAGCGAAGTCGATTGCTGTTAAATAAGATTTTTCATAGGTTTTAGAGAAAAGGACTGGCTCCAATTGGAGCCGGTCTTTTTTTATCGCCTATGAAAACGTTGGATAATTTCTGGGTCTGGATGTAGATTTGTTTTTGCATTTCTTTTGCCAGTATAATCAATATTATCGAGGACGTATCTTATAGAAGCCAGTCTAGCCTTTTTCTTATCATCTGCTTTCACGATCACCCAAGGACTGTACGCAGAGTGTGTTTTATAAAACATCTCCTCCTTATAAAATGTGTATTTATCCCATAATTTTTGGGCCTTCATATCCACAGGGCTAATTTTCCATTGCTTCAAAGGGTTGTTCTTTCGACTATTAAACCTAGCCAATTGCTCCTTCTTACTAATTGAAAACCAAAACTTAAAAACAATCACCCCATCTTCATGAAGCATGTTTTCAAAAGATGGAACCTGCAATAAAAATTGTTTGTATTGTTTCTTCGTACAAAAGCCATTTACGGGTTCAACAACTGCCCGATTGTACCAACTTCTGTCAAAAAATACCATTTCTCCAGGATTGGGCAACTGATTAATATATCGCTGAAAATACCATTGACCCATTTCTACTTCACTTGGTTTGGGCAAGGCAACTACGCGCATAGAACGTGGGCTCAAATGTTCAATAAATCTTCTGATAGATCCACCCTTTCCGGCAGCATCGCGCCCTTCAAACAAAATAGCAATTCGTTTATTTTCTGTTTGCACCCATTGCTGCAATTTAATCAATTCTATTTGGAGGGATTCTAATTCTTTCTGGTAAGCAATGGTATTTGCTAATTTACGTCTACCCTTTTCGGTTGCGACTTTCTTACGCAAATCTCCTTTGCCAGCTATATCTACAAGATCCGCTAATTGAATACAGGGATATTTCTTAGATTTTATTTTTTTCTTGGCTGGTTTAGCCTTCTTTTTTTTCTTTTCAGAAAAAGCTTTCCAGACTTTTGGCTCTTTGGTGATTTGATTGGCTTTACCGTTTTTCTTTGACATTTTTTGATTGTTTTTAGTCCTTTTACACCAACAAAGGTAACAAATAAATATTAGTCTAAACTAGCGCCAAACCAAGCTTTATTAAAACAATATAAACTATGGAATAAGCCCCCTGTTTCCAAATTTAATACCAGATACAAAGCGCGATGCTAAGTAGTTTTGGGTACAATATCGGCTAATTGCAAAATTAAATAATAAAAAACTTGACAAGTTTCAGAGAAGGCGCTTATCTTTGTTTCAAAGTAGTTTTTGTGTTTATTTGTTTGAGTTAGTCCCTTCGATGCGTTCGGAGGGATTTTTTTTGCGAAAGCCGATACATGCTAAACATTAAGTGCTACCGCCCTTTACATGCTAAACATTAAGTGCATTAAGAAATTAAGCGCATTAAGTGCTGCCGCCCGATATGGCTATGACTTACGTGCCTTAATGAAAACCTTAATCCCAAAATGGTCTAAATGGCTATACATAAAGCGAATTCCCAGCAAAACCGTATCTTTGCAGCATGAGTAGAATTTTGGCTATTGACTATGGTCTCAAAAGAACGGGCATTGCGGTTACGGACCCTTTACAAATAATTGTCACACCATTGACAACCATTCCCACTAGAGAACTGTTTGATTTTTTGAAGGATTACTTCGCTGAGGAGTCTGTTGAATTAGTTGTATTTGGGGAATCCAAACATGCTGATGGCAATTTGACCCATGTAGGCGAAAAAGTCATTGAATTTTCTAATTTTCTAAAAAAGGAAATTCCCGACATTCCTCATGCTTTTCAAAATGAATCTTTTTCTTCGCAAGAAGCGATGCAGACACTATTAAGAAGTGGCGCTAAAAAGAAAAAGCGTAGAGAAAAAGGAATTTTGGATAAAGTGAGTGCTGCCATTATTTTGGAACGATACCTCCAAAGTATTGGTAAATATTAAAAATAAAAAACAAGTGATTTATGATTTTGCCGATTTATGTGTATGGACATCCTGTACTTAAAAAGATATGTACGCCCATTGAGGATTTCACAGATACTGCGGAGCTTATTCAGAACATGAAAGAGACGATGAAAAATGCGCAAGGTGTTGGGTTGGCTGCACCGCAGATTGGCAAAACAATTCGGTTATTTATTATCGATACTGCGCCAATGTATGAGGAAGAAGAAGCTCATCTTGGGATTGCTAAAGTATTTATCAACGCAGAGATGCTAGAGGAATATGGTCCTATCGAAAAATTTGAAGAAGGCTGTTTGAGTATCCCCCACTTGCGTGGAAATGTGGAACGACCCTCTTTTATTAAAATTAAATATTTAGATGAAAACCTAAAAGAACATATCGAAGAATATGACGGTATCAACGCCCGAGTTATCCAACATGAATACGACCACATCGAAGGCAAATTATTTGTTGAAAAACTAAAGCCTTTAAAAAGAAAGCTGCTTAATAAAAAGCTAGAAGCCATGAAAAAAGGTAAAGTAGAAGCGGACTATAAATTACTTTTTGCGCGTCGCCGATAGTTAAATTTACTTAACATTAGCAATGACATAGGTCATCCTTTTTTTATACAAGTTCCTCCGTTCTTTAGGCAACGAAATATCATTCCAAGGAATCTTTACGATAGAAGGCACTACGAACTTGATGTTCCCTATCATCACTCAACCTCCTATTATATTAACAATACTTAATATAAAGGTTTTCTTTCTTCAAAAAAATAATATCATGAAACAAACACTTTTATTGCTGTGCCTATTTTTCACTCAAATTGGCTGGACACAAGACCCTGGAAACTATGAAGGGCCTTTCCCAAAAATAACTGCAGGCTATGGTGCTTGGGGTGCCTATGACTACGAGCAAATAAAATTTACGAATACTTGGGCTGTAGATCCTAATAATATTGGCGGACCGCATGATGGAGACGAGCTAACTATTCGCTACCCAAAAGGGCAAGTAGGCCCATTTCCGACTGTTTTATTCAACTCTGGATGGAGCCAAACACAACCAGAGGTATTCAACAGTCTATTAGCGTTCATCGCCAGCAAAGGATATGCAGTCGTCTTCACACCCTATAAAGCTAATAATGGAGCCTGGAATGAAGAGCCATACCAAGGCATGAATCAAGCCATCAATGAATATCCAGATATTATTGACAAAACAAGAATTGGTTTCTTTGGACACTCTTTAGGTGCTGGTGTGCTATTTGATTTGGCCAATCGCTTTTACAAAAAAGATCATCAATATGGTTCTAATGCGAAGTTCATCTTTTCAGTAGCTGGATGGATTGGTTTTGATATTACAAGAGACGAGCTGGCTACTTTCCCGCAGGATTGTCCATTGCTTGTTCAAATTTGGGAAGAAGATGATTATGTAGCAACTAACGATCCTACAGGTGGCACAGATCCTCGCATTCAATATGACTTATTTGCTACTATTAATATTCCCCTTTCGGAAAAAAATTATGTGCGCGTTTTAGGCGGTCCAGACCAAGCTTATAACGGTGGAACCTATCACTATGACACGGGTCATGGTCTTGTCAAGCAAGAACAATATAATGCACTAGATTATTATGCCCTTTTTAGGATGTTAGATGCGATGATGGATTATACATTTGGTGAAAACCCTGGTGCAAAAGACATTGCTCTCGGCTTCAATCCAGACATGGGTCCTTTCCCAGATCTAGATACAGACTATAACACTTTTGTATTTGCTCATGAACCAGCTTCTTATGATTTTCAATGTGATGTGACAGCAAATCCACACAAAGATTTCTGCCCAGATGCTCCACTACCCTTACCAGTAACGATGCTCAAGCCCTTCACAGCTATTCAAAAGAATGAACAAGTTCTGTTGACTTGGGCAACAGCCGAAGAATATCAGAATAAAGGTTTTGAGATTCAACGCAGCAGCGACCTCCAAAGATGGACAACACTCGCTTGGCTAAATGGAAAAGGACAGGCCAATCAATATCAAGCATTTGATGCAAATCCAAATATAGGAAATAATTACTACCGACTAAAACAGATTGACCTGGATGAGCGATTCCAATTTTCTAATATTGAAGTGGTTATTTTTAATTCTAGCAAGAACCAAATAGTAATTTCGCCTAATCCGACAACAGATATTCTGCATTTTTCTAAAGCTTCTTCATTAAAAATAGAACAGGTAATGATTACGGACCTTACGGGAAAAATACTACTGCTCATTGATCAGCCAGAAAATGATATTAGCATTAGTGAATTAAAAGGAGGAGTTTACTTTGTAACCTTCCAAACAAAAAGTACACACATCACAACGCAGCTTGTGAAATACTAATAAAACAGCATATCTGCTATCTTATAACTCAACCTAAATCGATTAACTTTATTTGTTAATTGGTTTAGGTTGTTTTTTTTTACTATATTTGACTTTATATATACTTAATATTTACTATAACAATTAGAAAGGGATGAAAATATACACTATTTTTATTGTATTATTGTTTTGGGGTAGACTCAGTGCCCAAGACCAATTAGGCATTCGCCTAGACAATTACACTGGCATGGATCAAGCCTGGCTCAATCCTGCTTTTTCAGCATCAAGTCCTACTGTATTTGACTTTCACTTAATAGGTGCAGGTGCCTTTGCAGAAAATAATTATGCATTTGTCCCCAACACATCTCTACTGGATTTCAATCCTAAAACAACATTAATACATATAGATTCTATCAAAGGAGGGCTTATACCAAAAGATGCAAAAGTAATCGACCTCAGCACCAAAAAGGGCAAAAAATATGCACAATTCACTTCTCTAATAGCTGGACCTTCTTTTCAATTTAAAATAAAACAGCACTGCTTTGGGGTATTTTCCAATATTAGAATGAACGCCTCCGTAAATAAAATTCCAACCAATTTAGGGTTTTACACCTATAAAGAGATTCCTTATAACCAAAAATTCAATGTCACTGCTTTCAAAGGAGCTGGAGCCATTTGGTCAGAAACTGGCTTTCATTACAGCTACAATTCACTAGGCTTTGGACAAGATTTCTCCTTCGGTATCAACCTCAAATATAACGTCTTTTCAGAAAGTGTTTTTTTGGATTTAAAAAAAGACTTTAACTATACTAAAGACAATGTTGATTCGGCAACCATCAATCATCCAATTTTTGAATTTGGTTTTACCCCACGCAATATTGACCAATTTAATAGAAAAGGTCAATCAGAACTAAACCCTAAGATTAATATTTATGGCAAGAGCATTAGTACTGATATCGGCTTCACCTACCAAGTCTATGCGGATAAATCAAACCAATATCTCTATCGGATTGGTTTCTCCATTTTAGATATTGGTATTGTAAGTATTAAGAATTCACGAGTCAATCATTCACAAAATACTTCAAGAGAAATAATCCTTGAATATGACCAAATAAAAAATGCAAACACCATACAAGGATTAGAAAGAAAAATAAGTGCGGTCAGCTACGGTGGCGACTCTACTGCCCTGCTAAAATCATCCCATTTTAAATTGGGCTTACCGACCGCATTAAGCATCCAAGGAGACTATCAATTCCTCCCAAACATTTTCATTGGTGGTGCTATCATTCAGCCCATCGCACTAACCGCTCAAAGCTTAAAAAGACCTGCAATTTTAGCTATTTCCCCTCGCTACGAAAAACGTTTTTTATCATTATCTATGCCATTGGTTTTGAGAAACTGGAATTCCCTACGAATGGGTCTAGCGGCGAGGCTCGGTTACATCTCTTTTGGAACGGACAATCTTCAGGGCCTTGCCATGAGAAAAAACTTTACAGGCGCTGATTTTTATGTATCTATTCGCTTTAATTTTGTAAAATGGAGAAAAAAAGGGCAACGAAAACATGGTAAACTAAAGCTAAAGTGCTATCATTTTTAACTTGATACCTAAAACAACTCGGAACGCAAATGACTATTTTCATCTCCAATAATTTATTATTATACGATTAGGCTTATAGCTCCGTTATACGTATCTTTGTAGTACCCATTTGAGCATTATGAAGATTAGGATATACATTGTTGGTATTTTGCTGTTGTTTTTGTGCAAACTAAATGCTCAAGAACAAATAGGCTTACGGTTAGACAGCTACACTGGCCTCCATCAAGCATGGACAAATCCTGCACTTCCTGCACTTAGTCCTACAAAAGTAAACATCAATTTATTTGGTTTTGGGGCCTTTTTTGACAATAATTATGGTTTTGTAAAAAATGCTACGATCCTTTCTTTTCGTAAGGAGACAAAATTTACCACAGAAGAAAACCTAGATGGAAAGCCAGTCCCTTCTGGATATTTAGTCGCCGAACTATATGATATCCCACATAATAAACAAATCAAATTTAATGCTATTTTTTCTGGCCCTTCTTTCCTTTTGAAAATTGGCGAGGCCCATAGAATAGGGGTTTTTACAAATTTTCGCTCTTCTTATGCTTTAAATAAGATACCTGAAAATATTGGCTTTTATGCTTATGACAGAAAACCATATTCAGACAAGTTCTCGCTTACACCTTTTTCTGGCGCATATGCCAACTGGTTAGAAACAGGAATACATTATGGATTTTCTATTGACCACAATGAAGGACGACTATCCTTTGGCACAAATTTAAAATTCAACCTTGTTTCGGAAAGTGGATTTTTAAATTTGTATAACTCAACCGGAATTATCAAAGTCAGTAAAGATACGCTTACTATTTTAAAACCTGATGTAGAATATGGCTATACAACTGAAAACCTTGACCACGTTAGAAAGGGAGAATTAGCTAATTTTAGTCCGAAGTTACAATTCTATGGAAAAGGGTTCAGTACAGATTTGGGTATCACCTACCAAGTTAATGGTGGCCCAAATGATAGCTACCTATATCGTATTGGATTTTCAATATTAGATTTAGGTATTACCAATATTAAACAAGCCAGAGTTCATGCCTCTAGACCTATTCCTGCTGAAACGACTATAGAATTATCTCAGTTTAAAGAAATTAATACTTTTAAAGAATTAGAGCAAAGGCTCAGCAAACTTGCCTTTGACGATCCCACGGCCTCCTTAAAAGCTACGACATTCAAGCTAGGCATGCCCACCGCACTGAGCCTACAGGGAGATTACCAATTCTTCCCTAATCTCTACATTGGAGGTCTTTTGGTTCAGCCCATTGGAACATCCAAACACCATTTAAGTCGGACAGCTATTCTTGCTATTTCTCCAAGATTTGAAAATAGATTTCTTTCAATGTCACTTCCAATCGTCTTAAGGGATTGGCAATCCATGCGTTTGGGCCTTGCAGCAAGGCTTGGGTATCTGACTATTGGCACAGACAACTTAGGAAGTTTCTTAGTCAAAAAGGATTTTACTGGAACCGATATTTATCTTGCGCTACAATTTCACATACTAGGCCAGAACAAAAATAAACATCGTTGGGGAAAACGAAAAAAGATGAAACTGGGATGCTATGATTTTTAAGGTTTAATGCTTGTTGTTTAAACTAATGCAAAAAAACAAATCAACCTAACCCCAAAACAGAAGCAGGTGTAACACGCTCCGTCAAGCCCACAATATCACGTCCAAAATAACCGACTTCCTTTTTTTGCGAAAGCAAATATAAATC
>JAUTBZ010158755.1:0-11116 GCA_032361785.1 Lepetodrilus galriftensis | reverse complement strand
ATATTCACTCTCACTCAAAGTTCTCTTAACCACTAAGAGACCATAGCGCTCTCTTTGCCAATAGCTAATACACTGCTCAGATAGTGCTATGGTCTCTTAGCGGATAAGAGAGCTTCGAGAAACGATACCCTGGCTAATTTCTTATACAAAATAGGTACAGTAGCAATATACCTTAGCAAAATTAGAAAATTTGAACGTAATTTTATGAAAGAGTGAGTGAGTGAATATGAAGTTTGAATATGAAAAAATAGCTCACACTCCACAATACGTTAAGTTAAGATATCGTAGATTGCGAAAGTATACTATTAATATCTAGATAGTTAAAATTTGCATAGCACTAAAGTGAACTGAAATAAGCGTTGTACATATATCACCAAGTTAGTTTGAAATATATGCACAACTTTGTGATGGCAAACTGTCACAGTTGTCTACCTGAACATGTATGTGTATTAGATCATTCTATGGAATGACACACCGGAATAGCTGGATGAAAACTGCTGACATGTCACAACGACTTACCTAGCGCTAAACACTGAGTGAACATGTCCATAGCCGCTTTGCCCAGACAGTACACCCCTAGTTCTGGCATCTGTCAACCAAACACTGTGTTAATACCACGTAGAGTTGTGTACTGTACATTTTTCTTGTTTTTAAAATTATTATTTTCTTGTTGTTTATTTTATTTTATTTTATTTTTTTAAATATGTTTCATCTATTATTTATTCTTTCATTTTCATTCAATTTCTGTTTTATTTTTTATTTTTATTTTTTTTAAATATGTTTCATCTATTATTTATTTTTTCAATTTCATTCTATTTCATTTTATTTTTAAATGTGTATTTATGTATTAATGATAACTGTACCAGTATTTATTTATTCAATAATTCATTTATAAATTCATTCATTGTCTGTCAAGAGAAATTCATACAAAAATATACTTACAGATTTAGACCCACAAATACTTGACACATTGACAATGTTACCTGTTGAGAGAAAATTGTATTTTCAACATACAACATATGTAACATGGTTAATGTAACATGGTTTTCTTCTTAGTGTTTCAGTTGGGTGGTACCTTGAACTATGAATATAAAAGATTTTGTGAAGCAAAATGTTCAGGGTGACAAAAGAAAACAGTATTCGGGGGGGAAACAAGTTGCATATCAAAAATGTTCATGAATAAAATCATAGAAATTAAGACAATGTTATTTGTCATAAAGTGGAATTTACTAACTGCAATACCAACCCTGAACTTTCTCTTATTAACTGCGATACTGACCCTGAAATTTCTCTTATTAACTGCGATACCAACCCTGAACTTTCTTTCATTAACTGCGATACTGACCCTGAAATTTCTCTTATTAACTGCGATAACAACTCTGAACTTTCTCTTATTAACTGCGATACTGACCCTGAACTTTCCCTTATTAACTGCAATACCAACCCTGAACTTTCTCTTATTAACTGCGATAATGACCCTGAAATTTCTCTTATTAACTGCGATACCAACCCTGAACTTTCTTTTATTAACTGCGATACTGACCCTGAAATTTCTCTTATTAACTGCGATACCAACCCTGAACTTTCTCTTATTAACTGCGATACTGACCCTGAAATTTCTCTTATTAACTGCGATACTGACCCTGAACTTTCTCTTATTAACTGCGATACTGATCCTGAAATTTCTCTTATTAACTGCGATACTGACCCTGAACTTTCTCCAGATGTGGCACCGCTAGTTGAGACAAGAACACGTGAGCTTTCATGTTGACATCCATCATGAGGTCGTAGTTGTCCTCCGACATCGCCATCATCCCACCAGGAATCATGATGCCAGCATTGTTTACCTGAAAGATGTATAGGAACGGATATACCAAGGATGATAATTGCCATTGTATACCGGTAGTCAGTCAGCACATCCTATCAATATCATATCAGAAAAGTAACTTTCACGAACATTTATGCCAGGCTCCTGAGACAGGATTTGAACCTGGCGCTTTAGACTCGGAAGTCCAAATGTTCTACCATTACGCTCAGCGATAGAAACTTACCTTTAAAACTTACTGGCCTGAATAATGATACAAATAACAAATGTTTATAAAAATCATGAATTTCTACTTGCCCTTAGCGGGCCAGCGGAAATTTGGAAAGAATGTCTACTGTAGTAGTTGCTCACCTGGTGTTGAGCAGTAGCTGCCCTCCTTACAGATGGTGGGTTCCTGGGCGCCGCGTGGACAGTAGTAGCCCGGCCGACACTGACCACCCGTCACGTTGCTCGGACACAGGCAGTCATCGAAGGTGTAGTTGTTGTAGTCCGTCGGTTTGCTGGCTCGAGCTCCCAGGACACAGAAATACCCTGAAAGTCATGATCAATGTGAATTCCTCTTCTTTTTTGGACATAGTGAACAATTTGGTGCTATGTGATATGTGCAATGTGCTATGTAATAAAATAAACTGCAAAGAAAATCATGACCTTATACACAATGACAGAGAAATCTGTCAAGGATCAACAAACCAAAACATTCCCTTAATACTGAAATTATGATGTTTTTGATAATTTATTTGCCATATGGGAAATGGATATCATGCTCCTATATTTACCTTCATCACATGGACCAGATGGCTCAGTCAGACCCTCCGTCCCACAAAATGTCCCGCCCGGACATAGGACGCAGTCCGCACTGGACTGACCCATGGATGAGTTCCGGAAGTAGCCACGTGGACAAGGATACTCTGTTCCGTATCGCGTTCCGTTCGGACAGTAGTAGCCGTCTCCACACGGGTACAGCTCGAAGTTGGTGATGTTCTCGGGACAGAAGTAGCTGGCAGGACACGAGAAGCACTCGGACCGTCCTGTCACGTTGTTGTACGTCCCGGACGGACACTCGAGAGGACGTGACGTGCCTGGTGGACAGTAGTGACCTATCGGACACGGTCCACCCATTTCCGCGGGTGTACTGGCTGTAACACACAATGTAATGGTTACATATGGATCACGTTACAGGATGATCTGTTTGATTTCAATTAAGCCCTGAGGTTATGAAACAAATACAAAATGGATAATTTAAGTATGATTAGCGACTATTTTCTCCTAATATAACAAAAAATTGATGTAATAAATTTGTATATTCCAGATTTCAATGTTCTGTAGAATAGAGTCTATTTTTAGTGGAAGTCAAATCTACTCAGATTCACCACAATATATATTTTTTATATTTTTTTTATATTCCAGATTTCAATGTTCAAATAGAGTAGAATTTTAGTGGATGTCAATTTTCGTTAGATCAAGTCATGACATCGATCGACCGCTGTATTACCTGGAGGGTCTGGGACATTGTTGCCTCTCAGACAGTAGAACCCTGGATGGCACGGCCCCGAGGCATCGGACAAGTTCGTAGAGCCGCAGTACATTCCAAGCTTGCAGTCGAAGCAGTCAGAGGGGGCTTTTCCCATGGTGGCGTCACGGTAAGTTCCGTTGGGACATGCGATGGGGTCCTCCGTCTGTATGGGGCAGTATGATCCAGAAGGACATGGTCCACCGATTCCCGAGCTGGTGGAGGGAGTCGGAGTGGCTACGTTGACCCCTGCAGAGAGAGGTCATCCAGGTCTTCAGAATTATCCATAATTAAGTAACCGTATTCAAAAGGAAATGTTCAGATATATTTAGTTACTGCATTGGGACACCCCTCTACTGTAAAGGTCCTCACACACCAGAGGCAAGCGAAATAAGCGGCAACAAAAAAAGATTATATCGAAATTTGTTGTTGCCAATTTCACTTTTGGTTTGCAAGCATATAGATAAATGATAAGGTTTTATCTCAGAACATATATCGCCAATTTTGTCGCCGTGAAATTCGCCTCCGGTGTGCAAGAACCGTAACTCACCATTTTTACAGAAGTATCCAGCAGCACAAGGTCCTGTTCCTGTGTCGTTCTCACTGAAGTCAAAGTTCTTGGCACCGAGAGCATCACAGTAGTAGCCTCCAAGACATGCTTTGCAGTCCTCTTCCTTGGCCAGCTCTGCAGAGAAAGCAGGAACAATTTGTATTTCACTGCATCTACTCATATTCAATCTCTCTACATCTCGAATCTATTTCTTGAGAATTATCTGTCAGGAATCAAGGACATTGTTTATGCCAAATGGCTGACGAAAGATTAATGTTGAGGGAAAAAATGATGGTGATTAATTTACCAAAATTAGGGTTGTATGTTCCTCGTGGGCACTTTGGCTGGTCACTGGTGGTGTTGACGGGGCAGTATCGTCCTGGGGGACATCGCAGAGGGATCTCGCCGTCAGTGCAGTAGAAGCTGGCAGGACAGTCCATACAGGTAGCACTACCCGTGACATTGTTGAAGGACCCAGGAGGACATGGTCGAGGCTCACCTGAAACATGACCATGAAACATGACCGTCCTGCTACACAGTGGCTTCAGGAGAAGGTGGATTAATTTGTTACCTTATCCTAAACCATGTCTTAGCCTAGATTTGACTATGCTGCCATACATGTAGTGATTATGATAATTAACTTTAAAAACATTAAACCTACCATAGCTAAAATTCGTCACATAACATGCATGAACATGCTTATCATCTAAATGTTACTGATGATTGATGAAGGCAAGTGAAATATTCAATGTTTGTAACTCGTAAAAATTAAATAGTTCTGTATAACAATGTTTTAGTGTTATAACAGTCTATTGAATATAATGAGAAATAAACAAAATATACATAATGCAATATAAAAATAACCCCAATAAATATGATTGTAAAGGAATATAATATCATAACCATGCCACTATTGTAAGATGAATCATACCTGATCCTTCAGGGCAGTAATTTCCTTTGGTACATGCACTACCAGTTTTTCCAGCATCACTTGGCTTGTCGGTAGATGCCTTTGTACGGCAGAAGTACCCCGGAGCACACACTCCATTTGGTGCTGTGAGATTCAGCCCATTACAGACCTTCCCAGGATCGCAATCGGTACATTCATCCTCGGCCTTCAGTCCAATGCTACTGCCGTAGGTTCCGTTTGAGCAAGGGCTGTGGACGTACTCAGAGGTTCCTTCAGGGCAGTAGAATCCAAGTGGACAGAAGCCCCCGAATGGCATGTTGTTTGGAGTGGATGTGTTGGATCCTAGTGTGCAGAAATGACCTGGCTGACAGTTGACATTGGGCGCTGACAATCCTGTATACTCACAAGCTTCACCTTGAGTACATGGATTACAGTGGTCTTCTTGGTATCTGCCCACAACCTGCAGGAAGGTTCCTCTAGGGCAGGGAGTTGGAAAATCGGCATTCTTTGGACAATAGAAACCTACAGGACAGAGAATCGGTTCAACGGTTCCTGTTCCATTGCAGTAGTATCCTTGAGGACAATCTTCGCATGCTTTAGACCGACGGGCTCGCTGGTATTTTCCCAGTGGACAAGGTTCAGGTTTGTACGCCCCTGCTTCTGAATAATGTCCTTCTGGAGTGTCAAACTGTGTTGCAATGCCGGAACCTCCAGTACAATAGTAGCCTTCAGAACACTTCTGAGATGCATCAGTACTGCTGGAGCCTGCACAGTAGAA
The DNA here is from genome assembly GCA_032361785.1 of Lepetodrilus galriftensis. Classification (NCBI taxonomy): domain Eukaryota; kingdom Metazoa; phylum Mollusca; class Gastropoda; order Lepetellida; family Lepetodrilidae; genus Lepetodrilus; species Lepetodrilus galriftensis. Next base: position 5,543 of record JAUTBZ010158755.1, on the reverse strand, counting down.
GCCAGGGTCGCATGGAATGCAGTCAAACTCAGTCTTGGCCCCAGGAGACTTGCTATACTTCCCAACTGGGCAGGCAGAAGGGAAGGCCGTCTGAGGAGGACAATAACCTCCGGCTGGGCAAACACCTCCAGTAGGTCCATCAGGTGGAGCTGAAGTGTAAGCCTTTTCTCTGCAGTAGAAAGCTGCATCACACACATCAGTCGGTGAAGTCCTTCCTATACCATCACAGTAGTAGCCTCCTGGGCAGGGAGTACAGTCTGTGCTTCTTCTCAGTTCTGTGGAATTGCCATAGGTTCCCAGTGGGCAGGGCTGTGGGAAGGTGCTACCACTAACACAGAAGTAACCTTGAGGACAGCTTATTGGAAGTGCCAGACCTTCCTGGTCACAATAGAAGCCAGAAATACATTCTGTGCAGTCCTGGAACGACTCCCTCGCAGATCCATTTCTATAAAAGCCAATGGGACATGGATAGGACTCTGGCTCTGCTGTTCCAAGAGGACAGTAGTATCCTCCAGGACATGGCCCTGCTGGTTCTGAGAGGCCTTCAGGAACACAGTACGACCCGGGAGTACACTGCACACACTCAGCAACCTTCCTCCTACCAAAGTCAGGATTGAACCTTCCTTTGGGACAAGGCACTGGATAGGGATTAACATCACCAGCTGGACAGTAGTGACCTTTCCTGCATTTATCGTCCTGAAGATCTGGCTGTTTGGTCATTCCCGGCGGACACTCGACTCCTGCTGGGCAGACCCTCTTATTGGTCATGAAGTCGTAGCTGGTGGCGTTCTGATCGCAGTAGTAGCCAGCAGCACAATTGGTGCAGATGGCGGCTCCAGAATCAGAGTAGTTGCCCTTCTCACAGGGCAGCGGGTCGATGTTCCCGGTACCAGGACAGTATGATCCCGCCGTGCAGGCACCGCAGTCAGTCTCAGCCTTGCCCTCTGTGTCCTCTCGGTATTTCCCACTGAAACAGCAGTCAGCCATTGTCAGCTTTGATACACAAACATACAGAAATTACCTAGACAAAAATACAGAAATTACAGTTTAATTTGATGGTGGTACAGCCAACAATACAGAACAAATATTTATGTCAGATGGGGATATAATTGTGAAGAACATGACGCCACTCACGCTGGGCACTGTGTGGGCAGGACTGAGGCCTGTGGACAGTAGTTGCCTTCAGGACAGTCAACACACTGCTCCCATCTGATGTTGCCTTCCTGGTCACTGTAGGAGCCGGCATGGCAGGGGTGTTCATTTGCAAACCGAGTGCCTGCCAAATAATGTTAAATATTACTAAAATGTTCTACAATAACATTAAACAATACATTTCTAGTAAAAATATGTTATGCAAATGTCTACAACATAAAATGTAATTAACATATATCTAGTGTTGAAATATATTAATTCCTGATAATTCTTTTTGCAATATTTGATACTTTTTGTTTAAGAAGTTGCTAAATAAAGTTATTCATATTGTGATTGCAATACATCCAAACATGAGTAATAGGTCTATCAACCTGTACACAAAATAATAATACTCACGTAGTTTACACCAATGTCCTTTAGCACACGGCCCAGTTGGAGATGAAGCACCCTCTAGACAGTAGGATCCAACAGGACATGGGGAACAGCCCTCCTGATTGGCCAGATTTGTCAGATTTGTCCACGTTCCAGCTGTACACGGCCACTGTGTGGGAGACGATGTTCCTTTCTTGCAGTAATAACCCTTAGCACACGCTACTGGTGGCTTCTGCACACCTCCAGTTCCTATAAGACAGGCCACGGTTTCAGGACACTCTGTACATTGTTCTATAGCTGTCAGGTTGTTGAAGTTGGTGTAAAATCCAGCTGGGCAAGCATATTCTGATTGATTACCTCGGAAGTTGCCTCCAGGACAGTAGTATCCCGGGGCACACCTAGAGTTGGGCAGAGTCAGACCATTCACTGTGCATGCCTGTCCTGATATACAGGGTTTGCAACTTCCAACAGTTCCTTGACCAACATCTGGATTGTATGTTCCTGCTACACATTTCAGTGGTGTGTGAGTTCCCTCTGGACAGTAGTGACCTCCAGGGCATTGCTTACAAGCATCAGCGCCAACAGAACCAGTCTCTGCAGTATATGACCCTGCTAGACAAGGTGTTGGAGCTCCTGCATTGGTTGGACAGTATGAACCTCGTGGACAGGCATTGGCATCAAACCAGGGATCTGTGGTTCCTGCTGGACAAAACCTTCCTGCTGGACAATCCTTGCATTCAGCTACGGTCACACCTCCAAGTTCATTGAGGTATTTGCCTGCAGGACATGGAGAGTCCTTATAATCTCCTGTTTCAGTTGGGCAGAAGTGTCCCTTGGGGCAGATGAGGCTGGAACTGGGGAGGCCAGCAGTCGCGAGAGGACAGTAATAACCTTGAGGACATGAAATACACTGTGTGTCAGCACTGTAGCCAAATGCTAATCCATACTTTCCTGCTGGGCATGGAGTTTCAACTTTACCATCGGGACAGTAATAGCCACGCTTGCATTTATTACTTGGAGGATCTTGCTGGGTGCTTCCTTCCTGACATGCATACCCTGCAATACAGTTTGTACATGTTATGGATTTCTCAGGGCTGTACTGTCCTTCGGGACATATGACAGGTTTTACTCCCTTAGTGCTGCACTGGTATCCTGCAGGGCATTGGCTACACGAAGGCTGACTTCCCAGGCTGTAGAAGCCATCAAGGCAGTCAGTACCAGGAGCAGTGTTAACTGGACACTCCTTTGCTGCGGGACAGGCAGTGCACTCCTTAGCCTTGGCTTCAGCATATGTTCCCGGGGCACAGACGATCCTTTGAGCATCATAGATGGTGGGACAACTGTATCCAGCATCACAGTCAACACAAGCATCTCGGCCTCCTTCGCTGTACTGTCCATCCTGACATTTGGTCATAGCATCCGAGTCCGTCTGAGGACACTGATAGCCGGCAGGACATGCTGTACAAGCTGCCTTCTTGCCGAGAGAGAAGCTCCCCGCAGCGCAGTCAATCATCTGATTGGAGTCTGTTGACGGACAGGCCTTCGCCACAGGACACTCCGTGCAGGCCGTAGCACTGCCGGTTGAGAAGTACCCGGGCTGACATTTGGCTCTGGTGGTGGCGTCTCCTGTTGGGCACTGCCACCCGGCCTCACACGGCTTGCAGGCGGCGGATCCACTGACGGCGTAGAAGCCAGTGGCGCAGGTGTTGCTGGTATCCGCGGTGGTGTCGGGACAAGAGTGACCAGCGGTGCACACTGTACATGAAGACTGGTTGCCCAAGGAGTATGTGCCTGAAACAAACATCAGCAATATGACAGACAATTAACCATCTCCCTGTTGGATTAGGCACAGACACTGCTCTGTATGACATTCCTGGTTGCATCCAGCATGGAGAGGGTTAAACAAATCGTAGAAACACATGGTTTCTTTTGTTAATATGGTACAAAACACAGTGAAGACCATCTAATATATATGATCAACAGATTATGTATTTTCAAATATACAACCTATTTCGTATTTTCCTAAGTGATGATGAACACACTTTCATCACCAATTGTAGACTTCTAGCCTAAAATATTTTAGTTTTTAGTATTTTTCCAAGTCATGATGAACTCTTTCATCACCAATCATAGACTTCTAGCCTGGGTTTAATCCTTACTGTGCACACTGACCTGAAGCACAAGCATACTGGGTTCCTGTGGTGGTGGAAGGACAGGCTGATCCTGCTGGGCAACCTTGACAAGCTGCTTGGCCTTGAGTGGCGTAGGTTCCAGCCACACAGGCAACAGGAGTTCCAGTTCCGGCCACACAGCTGTAGCCAGCCGGACACTTACTACAGGTGCTGGATCCACTCAGACTGTACTCTCCAGACAGGCAGTCAATGGGGCTGTTGCTGTGATAGAAGAAATGTTAACCATTATAATAGGTTTCAACATCAGAACATAAAACACCTTAACATACATGCAAAATTGGTTATCTGTCTATGTGATTAGTTCATAACTTTATTAGAATTATTACAACCAGGAAATCATATTTAGACACATGACAAACACCCTATGAAATATTTATGATCTTGTAACTATTAGTTGTAAGTAGTATAAAAAGAACACACAAATAACATTGTAAAATAGCTTTGTCAATGAGATTCAGGTCTTTCTATTAGCTTACATCATCCCAACACAGAATACTTTCTGGCTGATACATATTACATCTAAATTTGACTTCTTCTTACTTGTTAGTAGGACACTTCTTGCCTGCTGGGCATGTTGTGCATGTGCTAGATCCAAGTAAAGCGTATGTCCCCTTGCGGCAGCTGATGGGTCCAACAGATGGGATTGGACACATGGATCCTGCTGGACACTGCTGGCATGGACTGCCCCCGGTACTGTATTGTCCAGAAGTGCAGGCGACCAGTGTGTCCTTGGTCTGGTCACAGTCAAGTCCAGGAGGACAATACAAGCATGTGACGCTACCCTGAGAACATCAATAGAATGACAATGTTCAGGAAACATCTTCAACATCCATGTCATCATCATCATCAACAACATCATAATCAACAATATAATCATCATCAATAACATCATTGTCATCATTATCATCATCATCATTAACAACATCATTGTCAGCATCATCATCATCATCATCATCATTATCATTATCATCATCATCATATCATTATCATCAACTTCATCATTTCATTATCATCAACATCATCATCGTCATTATCATATAATTAGCATCATCAACATCATCATTATCAATATCATTGTCAGCATCACTAATATCAGCAACAACACCACCCCCACTACCGCCATCATGTACATCATTATCCAAATACTGATGTTAGACTGGCTTCATTAGAATAGCACTTGTACATGGAAGGGACACTGTCATCGATATCTCAATCTCTGAATACTTACTGCTGGACTGTAGCTGTTTGTGTTGCAGTTAATTGGAGTTGATCCTGGATCCAGACACGACTGCCCCGTTGGACAATCTAAGCATGTCACCGCTCCTTGAGCCGCATACTTGCCCATGGCACACATCTGTGGGGAATCACTCGTGGTGGGGCATTTGTGGCCAGCAGGGCATATTGTGCAGGCCTCAGTCTGAAAGAAAGCACTTGTTATTATACATTTACAACAGTTACACCTACCTCACCCTGGAGACTGTAGTGTCCTGTAGGACAGTCTACAACAGTTACACCTACCTTGGCCTGGAGACTGTAGTGTCCTGTAGGACAGACTACAACATTACACCTACCTCACCCTGGAGACTGTAGTGTTCTATAGGACAGTCCACAACATTACACCTACCTCACCCTGGATACTGTAGTGTTCTATAGGTCAGACTACAACATTACACCTACCTCACCCTGGAGACTGTAGTGTCCTGTAGGTTATAAACCACCAATTAAAATCCCATAGACGACAGTGTTAACATATTTATGCATAACTACTGATTCAGTGATTCAAATACCACAAAACAACCTACATTGCAAAGTTCAGTCCCCCAGCAA
>JAUTBZ010158733.1:0-11119 GCA_032361785.1 Lepetodrilus galriftensis | reverse complement strand
TCGAGCTGTCTATTTTTTGATGATGGTGATTCCAATAATAATCAGAATTCGTCTAACAACCTAAGCCAAACCAACAAAGGTACGAAGACTAACAATCAAACCTCAAACAACTCCAACATCACGAATTCGAATAACGGGACGCAAAACAACACCACAGGACCTCTATGTGGAAATGGGAAAAAGGAACGTGGCGAGGATTGTGATGGTCTGGATTTTGGACCTAAATCTCTGTGTTCGGATCGCGTTGAGGCGTCGAGTGGACGTCTTCTATGTAGTTCTGACTGCAAAAAGGTGGATGTCAGGTTTTGTAAAACCGAAACGATGTCTACAGGCAGATGGCATTCATGCCGTGTTTCCAAAGAAGGAAAGATGGAATGTTGGGGGAAATTTAATCCCTCATTTAAGGACAGCATCATCCAGGTAGGTGCCGGTGGTGAAGAGACTTGTGTTTTAGGAAAGAAGCAAAACGTCCGATGCTCTAAGAGAAACGCTAATTTTCAGGAGTTTAATTCTGGCAGAAAATTTGTTCAAGTGGTCGTGGGCGATTTTCATCATTGCGCGTTAAAAGAAGATGGAATAGCGCTTTGTAATGGCGGTAGTTACCAAAAAGCTGAACCCCCAGAAGAACGCTTTGTCCAACTTAGCGCAGGATTGCACCACACATGTGGATTGAAGGCAAATGGAGAAATCAAGTGCTGGGGAGTTAAAGACCAGATAAAAAAGGGGGGTGTAAAGATTGGATTTGGGCAATCGGCCTCTCCTTCAGGTTCTGATTTTGTTCAAGTAAGCGTGGGCGCCTATCATAGCTGCGGATTGCGAGAAAACGACGAAGTCACATGTTGGGGGATCAACGTCAATAACGAAGGAAAAGAGGTGTACAACGAGGATTTTGGTCAAGCCGTTCCGCCTATTGGGCAACATTTCATCGAGATGGACGCTGGAGCCTTACGTACATGTGGATTAACCTCTACAAGGGAAATCGTATGTTGGGGAGTTTATAAAGGATTAGTTCAGTTCAACCAAGATAATTTCAAAGATTTGAGCGTAGGTGGTGCTCATGTTTGTGCACGTAGAGGCGGAAACACCCGCTGTAAAGGTAGGGATGATTATTCGCAAGTCAGTGGATTTCATACCACGGTTTCGGCGGGCTCTTTACACACCTGTTCGCTCAAATTTGGAAAAGTAAAGTGCTGGGGTTCGAATGTAGATGGGAATGGAAACCCCACAAATCAAGTAGCAAACACTCCACAAAAATCGAACTTCAAAAAGATTACGTCTGGTGGAAGAAGCAGTGCAGGTATAAATATGTCTGGAGAAATCGTGGTTTGGGGGGAAAAAGGAAACGAACCACCATCCTCAGAGATTAGCGATCCCTTCGTCGATATCACTATAGGGGAGCTCCACGGTTGTGCGTTAACCCAAAGAGGGGAAGCGAAATGTTGGGGACAAAACACAGCGAATCAAACTAAAGTACCAACGAACACGTTCTTTCAACAAATCGAAGCGGGAAAATTGCATACCTGTGGGATTAAAAAGACCGGTGGGATAGCGTGTTGTGGAGTCGCAGAGGAACATGGATCCGGAAAGGGGCAAACGGAAAACTATCCAAAAACCGGAATCTTCAATTCTGTCGGTTCTGGGGAGCTTCATTCCTGTGCCCTTAAAACAGATGGTAAGTTAGAGTGTTGGGGGGATAGTTCCACTAGCAAACTCAATCCTCCCAATAATACATTTACGCAACTCCAGGTTGGCGGTTTTCACGCCTGTGTGCTTAATGACGCACGTCACTTATCGTGCTGGGGCGAGAACGACGAAGGACAGCTCGATGCACCAAATGACCAATTTGTGCAATTCAGTTTGGGTTTGGAACACTCCTGTGGTGTTACCACTACTGGAATTATAAAATGTTGGGGAAATAACGACAAAGAGCAAATCAACGTCCCCATAAATTAGGGAGGAGGATAGTAGGATCCAACTTTACCATTTTGAGGAGCCAGAAGTTGTACACCCTACCCTACTCTTCCGGAGATCTTATTCGAAGTGAGGCTTTCACAGCTAGCAAATTGCGGACTGGGTGAGGAAGTTTTATTTGTGATAAGTGAGGCGAGAAAAATCTATTTCATACTTTTTAAACGTGCCTTCATTCTTTCAATCAAAGCATTCCAACCTTCATCAACAATAATTGCGGTGTAGGATTCGCGGTAGGTTTCTTCTAAGGAAATATCATCGATCACTACATCATAAATAGACCATAATTTTCCCTTTTTGGTGAGTCTGTAAACGATGGGTTTGGATTCGTTATCAACAACTACATGAGTTTTGACAATGGCCCGCTCGCCTTTCGTTTTTTCTGCGTCATAAACAATTTTGAAATCGTGATTTAGTTTCTTACCCGACAATTTCTTCTCATAACTTTTTTGAAGAAGCTGTTGTAAAAGCTCCAAGAACTCTACTTTTTCTGCCTCACTTCTCGCTTTCCAATGCTCTCCTAAAGATCGGCTGGCAAGTTCGCGGAAATTTATGGCTTCCTTAAGAACCTTATCTAATTTTTTTGCTCTTCGTTTAGAATCCTTCTGTGAAAGGATTTTCGTCACCTTCGTGGTTTGTTGTTTCACATATTTCGTCGCTTGTGCAAAAGCTGAAGTCGAAAAAGCAAAACTTAAAGTGAGAACTAAAAAACTGAAGGCGATTTTACTATATACCATTTCTAATCTCTCTTGGATGATGGCCATTTAGGCTCATTGTATTGACTTGGTCTGTGTTAAAAAAATTCATTTTGGATGGGAGGGAGCTTGTATTCCCACGGCACGATGTAGAGCGGCACGTGCTTTTTGAAAATCGTAGCGTGCCTGCAGGTGTAATCCACGTGCTTGGAAAAAAGCCTTTAGGGGTTCAACTGCGTCTGAGATATCTCCTCCTGCACTTTGCGCCGCCAACCCAAACTGGTCCCTCCATCTACGGGCAGCGGTCAGTCGACGTTGTGTGATGTTCACCCTTTCGAAAGCTTCAGTAGCATCATAGAATAGCTTTTTAACTTCCAATTCTATTGCCCCCAAGGCTCTTCTTTTTTGGGCCGACACGCGTAAAACCCGAGCATCTGCTTCCATGTTTTTCCCACGATTCTGCCAATAGTCGAACTCCCACTTCATCGCTATCCCTAAAGTGAAAGAACTAAAATTGAGGGGGTTGGATGAAGGTTTGGCAAAAAGGTCCTGGGTATCCACACATTCGTCTTTTATTTCTCGACAAATCGGGGTGTTCGAAACATCTTCGGTAGATAGACCAAAAGAAAAGCGCGAAACGAAAGCAATATTGGGATACCAATTTCGAAAAGCAAGGGCTTGAGCCAACTTTACACCGTGTTCGGCTCGCCTCAACATTTCTACTTCAGGACGATGTTTTTCAGCCAATTTTAAGTAGTCCTCAACGCCAAGAAGCGCATCAAACTTTTCGCTACTGTTCAAGCGGCCCACAGAAACCACTTTAGTTTTGGTTAAATAACGTAGACCGGCATCAGCGATCATCGTTAATTTCTTCACTTCGATAAGGCGCCCGTCTACCTCTGCATCAAAAATCTGAAGCTTTCGAAAATCTTTCGTTTTCATTTTCGAATCGCCAAATTCTCTGTCTTCTTCTGCCTTTTTAAGCTCTTTTTTTATCATTTTAGAACCTTCCATAAGAAGGTCATGCATGGAATTCGCTAATTGTAACCCGTAGTAGGCTTGGACGGTTTGATAGGCAACTTCGTCTTGAGCTTGGTCCGCTTTCAAACTCGAAACTTCTACACCAAGTTTCGCGAGTTTTTGAGCAATTCGAATCCGCCCAAAGGTATAAAGAGGAATACCCAATTGAAAGGATTGCCTTAGGTAAGGTCCAAGATTTAAGCTTAGTATTTCATCGACGTTATTTCCGAATTGATCGGTGTCAGCATCTGCCGGAACATAGGAGAAAACAGTGGTACTTTCTATTTTTGGACCCCATGCCCAATCTGCACGGTATTGTTGGGCTTTAGCAAAATCTAAATTCGCTTTTGCTTCATCTAAAATATCGGGGTTGGAAAGCGCCAATTGAAGATAAAACTCAAAACTCTCTGTTTTTTCCCTATTTTCCTTCTTGGCTTTTGACTTACCGGATTTAGCTTTTTTAACAATGGCTTCAACAACTTCCTCTTTAACCTTTGTTTCTGCGTCGTTTTTCTTTTCAATCACATCCCCTTTCTTTTCTTCATTTTGTAGCCTTTCTTGGGCATTCAGAGGAATAATAAAAAAGGTAAAGAAAAGAAATAATGCCAACCTAAAGCAGTTTTTATGCGTTGAAATGTGGATAAGATTTCCTAAAAAAAAACATGTCAATCAAGTAAAACAATATTCTCTTCGTCTTTGAACATTTTCAGAAACTGAATAAAGTGCTCCAGACAATTCAAAGTATCGTTTTTGTAAGTACTAAAAAAATCGCTCAAAGACAACTCACACATGGTATCGATCACGTATTCCGCTTGACTTAAAACTTCTTCTTCATCATCCGCCCAACCCTCAATCAAATGATAACTTCGGAAAAGAGGGGGAAGCTTTTCGAATCCTTTCTTGGTCATCGTGGCTTGATAAATCTCATCGAAGTATCCCACCCAAATCATGAATCGTTGTCCAGAGCTTGTGAAGAGAACTGAGGGTTCAGGGGAAAAACGAGAGGCGAAATCAGTTATCATCACCGCCCTTCTTCACATCGATCGGGTAAACCAATTTCCAGTCATATTTCGTTTCTGAAAACTTTACTCTTTTTGCAATCTCTACCAAACAGGTTTCATATTTTTCGTTCTTAAAAGGCGCTTTTACTTTCGCAAATTTAACAAAACCTAAGGCATGAACGGTCACATGAAGCTCTACTCTTCCCGACTCCTTTTGAACCAAACGATTCCAACATTGTCCGATAAGAACCTTGGCTTTATCTGGACGGATATAAAATTCCTTTTCGCATGCTGCCTTAGAAAGATGTGAAGGACAATGAAGTGAGGTCGGAGAACTTAAGGACGTTTTTTTGAGGGGTGTAGGAGCACAAGAGAAAGAAAAAAGAACGCCAAAAAAGAACAGATTCTGTAAAATAAACTTCATTCATCACCTCGAACGCGCAAACAGCATGGCTGACTTGGGTTAATTTTCCAACACTAATCTTAGGAGTCTATTGTGGCCCCACAAAACGATACTCGATCATGGGTGTGGAGGCTGCTTTGACCTCACTGAGCATCGAATGAACTCCTCCTCGAAGCAAGTCTCCCAACCCGCTCATCGGCTTTTCAGGATATACAATATGAGGATCGCCTTCGATTTTCGCTTCTTTGGCAACCCAATCGACCGCATCATCAAAAGTCCCAAGTTCATCAATAAGCTTGTGCTTCAGAGCTTGACGTCCAGTAAAAACACCTCCATCAGCTAATTCCTTAACCCTTTCCACTTCAAGCTTTCTGCCTTCAGCTACGTGGGCCACAAATTGCTCATAGATATCACCGATTAAACTCCGAATCGCAGCATCGTCATTTTCGTTAAATTCCCGAAACATATTGCCCATATCTTTGCTTTTACCTGTGGTGATCGTATGAACATCAACCTCTATTTTTTGCATAACTTTGCTTACATTAAAAAGCTGGGTAATGACGCCGATCGAACCCGTCACTGTTCCCGGATTTGCAAAAATCTTATCTGCCCCCACAGCAATATAGTACCCGCCAGATGCAGCTGTACTTCCCATCGAGACAGCCAAAGGTTTTACTTTTTTTGCCGCTTTTACCGCTTCAAAGATTTCTTGGCTTGGTGCAACTGCACCTCCTGGACTATCAATACGAACCACAATCGCCTGAATGCTATCATCGCGTCGAAACTTACGAAGCTGTGTTACCGTAGTTTTACTTTCGGTGATCGGTCCTAATACTTCTACCACACCGACGCGGCGACCTATCGCTAGACCATCGCCACTCATCATCACAATAAACATTACAAAGACGACAGGAATAAGAAGAAGGCCGCCCAATAATAACAATAGAGTCAGCCCATTTCGAGGTTTTTTAGTTTTCGTTGGTTGGGGCTGAGGGGGAGTTTCGCTTGTATTTGTTTCGTTCGTTTCTTCCATAATCCATTCGTTAAAAAGGGGTGGTAACCTACCTAAGTTCGTGGAGAAAAGACAAGTCAATTACTTAAGCGTATAAATGACAAGCCAGTCATATATTAGCACAGTTCATACTCTTCGAAACCACGCTTTGGCCGGTGTGTAACTATCATGATCAATACCTCTTACTTAAAAGAGAATCTCGATCCATGGTCTTTTAAGCGACCAAGAACTGCGATACTCAACCCTTTACCGCAACTATTTATGAGGCAAAAGATAAGCGTTTGTATTTCGTTGGACGTGCAGGTGTTGGGCTCCCATTAAAATAAGCCAATCACCAAGGAACTTGAGACTCAAGAATCTCTATAGTCCCGAACTCATCTTCTCCAATATGCTGAGGGCCATGGTAATCACTACTCTGGGTCCAAAAAATATCGTGATTTTCAGCCATCGTTTTGTATTTATTTTCTTCAATTAAATCATGGCGAGGATGCATTGCTTCAATGCCCTTGATTCCCATTCGAATCCACTTTGGAATTTCGGAATCCAAATCATATATCCCAGGATGGGCCAATACTGGAGTCCCCTTCGCCGCAATAATAATTTCAATGGCTTGCTCTACACTTGGCCATGTACTCGCCACATACGATTCGCAATTTTCTCCGATGTAGGTATCGAAAACATCTTGAATGGACTTCCCATAGCCTTTTTTAATCAGTGCTCTTGCGATATGTGGACGTGTATATACGTCGGCGTGTTCAGGAAGAACGATATCATCAAACTCAATATCGATGCCTAGATTTTTCAGGTTGGTTACCATCGTTCTCATTCGAACTTTCCTGTATCGAATTTGCTCCTCGGAATAATCGGCGATTTTTTCAACATCCACATTATAGCCAAGGATATGAATAGACCTTCCGTGGTGAGCACTCACTTCGATTCCAGGTATAAATTCTATCCCATATTTATTTGATGCTTCTGAGGCTCTTTCACAACCTGAACATGTATCATGATCGGTAAGAGCCCAAACTTTTACACCGCGGCTTTTACACATCTCAGCAAGAATTTCGGGATTGTAGCTACCATCAGAATAGGTAGAATGGGTATGAAGCTCAGCTTTTATGAGCGACTTCGGATTGGATTTCGAGAACACCATCAGTACCTTCGTTTTCGGGAGGTCGAAGTTCATCGGCGCTTGCCTGAATGTCAAGCACGGTATTATTGGATTCAGCTTGTGATTGACTCATCTTTTCGCGAATTTCTTCTACCACCGATCCGCTGGTATCAAGCCCAACTTCTTCATTTCCTTCGTCGCCTAGCAATTCGTCGACCGACAAATTTCGCCACCTGATTTCATCCGAAAGCTTTTCCATGGACGAGAGCGACTCTTCAATAATTGAATCATTATCTCCAGACCCCACTTGAACCAATGAAAGATGAAGCCTTTCCAACGCGGTGAAACACCGTTGAACCCGTGCATCCAAACGAGCCCTTGCTGACCCAAAACGTCTTCTAACACGAAGTTGTTCGACCATTTCCTCAAGCGTTGCTTTAAGTTCCTTTTTTACAGAAGCGTCTTTTGTTTTTGAAATTTTTTGATCAAGTTCGAAAACTCTTCCTTCTAGATTTCGTCCCTTTGTACGTTCTTCAGCGAGTTGCAATTCTCCCGATCTTTTTGCCAAAGCCATTAAGGCTAGGGAGGTTTCTTCAGCAATAACTTCTGCTCGTTCTGAAGTTTTCGAATCTATCCGTTCTAGTTCTTTCAAAATTTGTTCATATAAAACTCGTCCTGCATGAAGTGTTTCCCTTTCTTCACCTTTCGATATTGCATAGGCCTCGTGGAAAGAGGCAAGAGTACTATTGCGACTCCATTCAATACGTTTAAGACCCGCAGCGAAGGCAAGAAAAAGCCCCCAAGTTCCGCCACTAAATACGTTTTCGAGGAGTTGAATCCCCATCCCTTCGAACAGCCTTTGGGTTGTAAAAAGAGCTAACGCGAGTGCGCTTGCATACAAGCCCCAAGATACGATTCGTTCTCCAGTGGATTTGCCGTCATCCAAAGAAAACGCGAACCCAAAAAATAGTCCAGCCACTCCAGCTCCAATCGCCCAGTGGAAAGGCATAAGAAGTAACCATGAGACACCGCCGAGAATGGAAAGAACCAATCTCAGAATAGGGGTACCGCCCTCTCCTTATGAAGCCTTATGAATGACGGTGAGGTTGGCTAGTAAACCGAGCATTGCCCCAAAGGTCAGCACACTGAGTTGGGGAGAAGATGTTCCGACGGCTGCTCCAAGTAGGGTTGAAATCAACCCGGCGAGCAGTCCTCCGCCGATGAGAACACGAGCTTCGCGACTGAAGGAACGAGAATTTTGGAGAGAAACGGAGACCGACATGACAAGCCCTTAAAAGCTAAAGTATAAGCAGAACAATCAGCGAGTAACTTGTTTTAAAATCTATCCAAGAGGATTGAATTACTTCTCGCCTTTTGTTGTTTAATCATGCGTTTAGCTTTGACCGGACTTGGTTTCGCTTTGATGTCTCGCTTCAGTTTTTCAAGGTTTCCAAATTCTGAATCGTACTTCGCCGCTTTCTTGAATTTATATTTCTTGCGACTTTTTCGCATTCTGTTCTGAGAACGTTCAATAATTTTTGTTGCTTCATCCGCATTTCCGTCTTGGTATGCATCCATTGCGGTCTTAAGTGAATTGGCCACTTCAATCTGTTGCACGCGAGATATCACGTCAACATTAACCTGGGTTTCAACTTTCGAAGCGTCGTTGGTCACGATAGAAGCGAGCTTAAGAGACTGATTTTCGGGTTTCTTTTTAATTAAATCATCATAGCTTAAGGAAACGGTATAGATTGGCTTATCTCCCTTTACATTAGCGTTAGCTGCAAATTTAAGAAGGATGCTTTTCTTTTGTTCTGAGTAAAATTCTGCGAGGGAGATAAAAATCTTATTTCCACGAATTTCGTGAGGAAAACCGTGGAGCTCAGAAAGGATAACACCGTCTCTTAATTCCAAAACGATAGAAGTATTTGAAGCGACGGTAGTTGATAAGCCTTTAAGTTCGGTATTGAAAAAGCTAACAATTTGCTCTGCACGATCAACGAAGTAGTAATTACCTGAACCTTCGTTTGCCATTTGGGTCATGAGATCTTCGTTATAATCGAGTCCAACTCCCATGGTGGTTACACTTACGCGTTCTTTGAGCGACTTTGTGGAGAGGTTAACCAATGAAGGTGAATGGGTAATTCCCACGTTAGCGTGACCATCGGACATCAAAATCACCCGGTTAATTGTCTTCTTGGTCTTCCATTTGCTCACTTCTGAGAATCCACGTTGAAAACCGCCAGAAAGGTTCGTTCCGCCACCTACATGAACATTATTGATCGCATTTAGCAGAGATTGTCGGTTTGAACTGGTCACAGATTGCGAGGGGAAATCGACACTAACATCGCTACCATAACTTACGATCGCGACGCGGTCGTTTGAGTTAAGGAGATTTACGAGCTGACGTGCCGCGGCTCGTGCTTTTTCGATTTTATCGCCAGACATTGAACCTGACCGATCCATGACTACCGCAATGTTAAGGGGTGGACGCGTTCCATTTGAAAACCTTTGAGCATCGACGTCAATCGTTGCATAAAGGTCGCGAATCCCACCAGCAGCGAGGTAACCGTTAGAGATTGCGGAGTTTAACGTGAGTGTGCCATCGACACGACCTTTAGTAATCGGTGTATTTTCGCTAATGCCGTGAATGACCTCAACTACCGTGGGTACCTCCACTGATTTCTTTTCAGTACTGAGATAAACAGCGGCGACGAGTAGTAAAAGGGCAACGGCACCGATGGTTGCGAGTTGTTTCATGGTAGGCTCCTAAAAGGGTTTATGTGATTTTGTCTCACATTCCTTCTAACGTGGGGTAATGAAAAAGGATCTACAGATTAAATAATAAATGAATTTTATTTATTCCCGACGCTTTGAGGAAGACGAAAATGAAATAATATGCTTTCTTTCGGGAATGTTCGGTGTCCAGTATTGTTCAACCTAAGATATGAATTACTTATCAGGTAAAACTCAAACGCGCTTGAGCGCTTTAATTGTGGAGAGTATCACCCTCCTCACCTTGGTATTGCTTGGTTGTCAACAACGCGAACACACACCGATACCGACCTTGAGTCGACCCACGCCAGGATATAAAGCTTCGATCATTAGAAAAAAAGTGATCACAAAAGGCGTTTCTATCGCATTTTGGGTCAACAATGAGTCTGTAAAAACGCAAGATATCGAAGATCGCCTGGCGAGAGTTATCCAATTCCACAAAGAACAAAAACACAGTTTAAGTCCGACTGATATTTTGATTCGACGAAAAGCGATTGAAGATAATTTTATTGACCGCATTTTGCTTAGAGAAGAGGCGAAAAAAAATAATATATATCCTTCACAGAGCGAGGTCATCCGTTCCTTAGAAAAGGCGATTCCGTCGCACTTCGGTTCCATTAACGCTTTTCATAAACACTTAAAATTCAAAAAAATAACACGAAGTCAGTACCTCGAAAAAATAAAAGACGAGATCATCAACAAGCGATTGTTCGATAACATTCAAATAGATAACCGTACCCTTCTAAATCGATACTTTGAAGACTTCCAGGAAGAAGGAATGCTTTCAAAATCTAAAATTACGCTTTTTCAAAGTTCGATTCACCGATCGATGCCTGCGATAGGGTATCGAAAATTTAAGATGATGAGGGCAAAAAAAGAGCTAGGGAAAATGCTCAAGGGAGTTGCACTGGGCTGGGTATCTCCAAATGATAAAGGAATCCCGCCCCAAGTTTTCCAGGCCAATGTTGGACAAGTCATCACACTCGCCAAGAAAAATCAGACCTTTTACTATCATATCGAAAGAAAGCGGCGCGTTCTCAATCCACGTTTTTTAATCGTTAAGCACCGTCTGCGTGCGGCCTTGCTTCGCGAAAAAAGAGAAAAGGAGAAAGCGAAACTTCTTGTGGAGCTTCG
>JAUTBZ010158722.1:0-11122 GCA_032361785.1 Lepetodrilus galriftensis | reverse complement strand
GTTAGCTTATCACCGGAATTCCTAGTTTTAAATGATACTCTTCGACATTCGATGACCCACTTGCAGCCGCTATACTGATAAGGGTGGCTAAGCTATGTCATGATGGTTATATGTACACACAAAAAACAGTAAACACGAACAACAGCCTACCAAGACAAGGAGAAGCCAATCAAGGAATTCCTCGCTGGCATCGGACATTGCATTCGATGGAATTAAGACTGTTAACTGTCACTGTTTGTTTTATATGTTCACTGAATCTTGTGATCTAAAATGTCATACTGAATAAATATTGTAACATTAATAATGTTTTTTGGTTCATCTATGTCTTTTGACCTAAATAAGGGACTTTTGGCCTGGACCCGATTCGACTTTGGCTGATTCGGACCTCAATTTGGACCTGTTGCCAAGGCTGATTCGGACCTATTTCCAGGCTGATTCGGACCTATTTCCAAGACTGATTTCAAGGCCGATTCGGACCTATTTACAAAAACGTCAAGGACGTGCATATAAAAAGGGTTGATAACTTAAAATATGTTCCCGAGATTAACATACAATTGATTGACCTGAATACAATGCTGTTATTTTAAGTTGTTGTCGTTGAGTTTTAAATGTTCGTATTGGTCTACATATATAATTGATTGAGCTGATTAATTCGTTGCTGTTGTTTTTAGTTGTCGGTGCGTTTGAATTGGTTTGTACACAGTTGATACACAATAGCTGGCTTCATATATCGTAGTTAATCATCAGTCAATCAAAACACAGCATAATTGGTTAGATATGTTATTATGCACGTCCTCGACTATGTGGACAAGACCTGGATGTCGAGCGCGGTATGGCCGGTAGTGTCGTGGTCCGTATACGGTTGTAGTATACGGACAAACAACGGTGTTGAGGGGTGGCACCACCGGCTGAACATGCGATCGCTGAAGGGGAACCTCCCATTCTACTTGTTGCTGACACCGCGTTACGGAGAGGCGCGTGACATCCCCACTCAGGTGAAGATGGTTCGAGAGGGCAAACTCAGACGACATCAGAGTAGGAGTACGAGGACAACACGGGGGAAGTTGGCGGCCCTATATGGGAAAGATACGCCACAACGGACATATCAGCGGCAAGATTCCTCAAGACATGCTCGAAGATAGTTGGACCATGAACATGTGATTTTTATTAATGTGGTGAATGTGTTATTGATAATAAACATTGTTTACCACCTTGACAATCTTTAACAGTACACGAGAAAAGAACTTGAGTATCTCAGATTAGCCGAGCTGTCCAGGCCGAGTTGTCCCAGGGGCTGAGATGTCTGACATTTCTTTCCACGTGAAATAAATCCAGGTCCGGGTTTTTCTTGATTCTTCAACTTGTAGAGACCTATAAGTATTGTTCATATTAATATTAGAAGTATTAGAAATAGATTATCACAAATCTATGATGATATATCAGACTTTGACATTCTATGTTTTACCATCACATCTTGATTGAAATGTTACAAACACTGAAATGATTTTGGATCACTTCCCTCTCGCTCTAGGAGAGACAGGAATAGTTTTGGTAGAGGTATTCTTGTCTATTTCATTTACGTGTCAAACGCCGATCGGACCTATAGCTAGACCTATGAAATTATCTGGTGTTATTGTTAAGTGTAATTTAATCGGCGATCTACATCTGTCCAATTCTGGGATGCTCTTAACAGCACGCTGGAGTCAGTTTAAAAGTTGTCTTTAATAAAAATCACATTTTGATACATGGATAATTTTGTATTCACTGTATCATGTTCTACATGAGCAAAGAACGGTTATTGCTAAATGTGGGCATACTAATTATATTGGAAAGTTTATAAAACCGCTTAGCAACAATGCCAATGTTAAGTCCACGTTAGTCGGATCGTTTGTCTCTTCAAAGAATGTCACTAGGGTGGTGTTCCATTGACAGTATTGGACGCACATGGACAGGTGGCTGCTTCTTTCTAGCTGTTCTGCCTGTACTTTCTGTCCGACGCAGGCGCTGATCAACACCGCACAGTGTAACTGCGCATGCGTCGGACAGACATAACAGCTAGAAAGGAGCATCCCCTTGTCCAGAATGTGCGTCCAACACTGTCAATGGAATACCACCTACTATATGTTTTTGTTATTGGTTTTGTCAAGTACTACTTTCTCATAATCTCTCTCCCTCTCCCTATCTCTTCGACCTCTCTTATAAGAGAAAATGTGTTGTATCTTCCCTTGAAATGCCACATATTTGCTTCTGACACAATGAAAGGCTTGCAATTGATTTACTTCTCGATGTAACACTTGTGGACACTCTTTACCGTGGATTAAACACGCGTTGGAATTACCAACGAAATCCGGAACACGACAAACTTCTTCCAGCACGTGGTCGGTGTTTGGTGAGACTATCGCGAGATGACTGCCTCGCGCGGCAACACTGTCAGGACTAAGACTCAATAAAGTCAGAATACTTCATTTTGCCGATGATGACACCCTATAAAGACACCTCTAGCATCAACAGACAAGACAGTTGCTCGTTTATTTAGAACTGTCATCGATAAGCAAAGAAAGCTCACTTAGTTGTAAAGAAGCAATCAATGAGACTGCCGTGTGACTTTATCGGATATTACTGACTCTCAACACACTACAGGAATCCGTCAACACACGCCCAGATAAGACGGGGACTCGTCACACCGTTGCAATGCGATGGTTCCGTGATGTGGACAACTGTGGAATGTGACTGGTTAGGTTACTCGGAAGCGATATTTCCGTCGAGAGGTGTTCTGGGTATTGGGAGTCTAAGTAGGTCAGATCTATTTTTAGAATTCTAGAATTGTCCAAGTTCCGGTGATAAGCAAACATGATGTGTACTAGGACTTGTATCATTGATATACTGATATATATATGAAACTAATATTGTCATACATTTTAACAACATTTATTTTGGTATACATTGAATTTGTTAAACGTAATATATACCTAACATCATATTGTGAACATATAATTTGAACCAATATCAGAAACTAACGTTAAAGAGACTTTCATGAATTTGATCCCTTTAAATATGTTTTAAAAGCAAAAGTACACACTTACTTTCCACTAACGAGCTCTTAATCCTTAAAAAACAACTGAAACTTTTATACACTATTAAAATAATGGATCCTTGCACTAAAACATGAATAAATACAACATAATCGCCTACTGTTTCCGCAATAACATTTCCCAACCAATGCGCTAAATTGCCGAAATACAATTCGACAAGTAATTTCAGGATTACTTCCAATTCAGAGTATCCATTTTCTAATCAAGACACCAGAACCGTTCGTATGAGAATTTGTGTTTTTACAGAGCTAATGTAGACTTTTATCTCTAATCAATGTCATATAATCCTCTTATTAAACGTGTCACTCATCCTTAGATATATCTACTAGACAATGCGGCTATTCCTCTTTATTGCGTATATAATCAATAGATTAGTTATCAGGTTGTAAATGCTAGACCATTAATAATTCACTTTGTGATTAGAGAGAAGAGTCCTTATCTTGCAGTGAATTACCGTGTATGTTCATAAATATTGTTCACTGGAATTTTCAACGTAAATGTAATGAATAATTACGCATTTTATATTCTTATCTGTAATTATACGTTAATTATAAGACTGAAGGTATGTACCGTTTTTATCTGTCATGCTGAAACTGAAAAGAAATCTTGACTTTATATTATATCGTTCTTTGAAATAACGTATTCTCAATTTCTTAAATCAAGTATATTTCCCAGTATTTGATGTATCAAATTACTCAGACGATGTCGATAAACTCGTGTCTACAATTGAATTCAAATATCTACGTAAAAATTGACTTGGATAAATGTGAAAAGAGTCGAAGGTATGCATTGCACCGTCGATGTCAAAATGTGAATGGGTGATAAAAAAAATAGTGTATGTATATAAGAATACACGTACACAATAGTTTGACCAACCATCCATGTTTTGGCAGTTTCTATTTCAAAGAAGACTCTAATGTTGAATACAAGACACACGTGTAATTGTTCTAAGACATGTTCCAAACTAAGGATGACCAGTGTATTCAAACAAATAATACCAATATATTCACACACCCAAAATACAAATACGTGCCATATCACCCACACCTACGACTATCAATTTAATTTCAAACGGACATATAAAATATTCCTTCTGACGTGTCTTACTTGTGTTGTCAATTGCACATTCCGAAGCAGTCAATCATCCCGGCGATCTGACACTAGACATTGTACATTGTGCCATCTTTAACATTGACCGTTCGTTCATTTCCACGTTGAGAAAAGCAATAACCGCGAAATACAATAACCCAGGGCTCCCTCTAGCGGCCACAATTATGACCACATCTGCCCTGGGTAAAGAAACACTCACAGACGAATATGGAAATTGCCGAGGCAATGAAATAACTATGACTAATTTTCTCGTCTGAATATGATCAGTTTCAAATATCGTGAATATTTGCGTGTTTATTGCTTTGCCCCATTGTATATCAATTACTTCCAAACACCATTCGGCAATCGTGGTCGTTTAACGCGAGTCGTTTCTCAGCCTTGGGCCTTGTGTGTCTTAATCTAAATCCATATCTTTACTCGTAAAAGCATTCGGCTACATTTAAAGACAATCTATACCCATGTACATATCATTGTAATATGGTAATTGACATGTCACATACACGTGTAAATGTACACCTTGTCAATCAGCTGTCAGATCTTTGTAAACACGTGGCGTACCGTCACGTTACATCATAGCGATATCACGTTATGTAAATATAATACGCCTAAAGTATAACGAACGAAAGGAACTTTATCGTAATTGAATTTCTACTTATACGAGAATTGCACCTGGAGGAATACAGTTGAATTTACAAATATCATATTTAATATTTCAACTAGGATGTAATTTATCAAAGTTCGTTCACCAAGAGGTAATTAATGTTAACAGTGTATGCCCACGTTTAGTTATTATATATCTCTTTGGGGTTTGAAATATACAATCTGTCGTAACAATGGGATATGAACATCATTGAAATGTATCCATAGTGTAATATTCCAAAACATATATCCACTGTTTACGTGTAGCGCGGTGGTCTAGAGGTAACGATCGAATCTGCCTCATAACCCTGAGTTACCGGGTTCGAGCCTAGCTCATATCACTGTGTAGCAATCTTGAACAAAAGTGCTCAGATCCACACTGCTCCAGTCCACCCAGCTGTGAATGGGTACCCGGTAGGAATATACGGAACTGAAAATGTAAAATCTTCTAGCGTCTTAACCAGCAGCTTGGTTTGTTTAGTCCCCAGGGAGTTGAGAAGGTGAAATGAGTGCATATTGATCCATTGATCGGGGTAATAATGTAGCGCTATGAGCATGTTTCTGAAGCATGAATGTTCACATTTGTATTATGATAATTATTTTACGTCGGAATTGTTCTCGAGATGATTACTTCCTTGTAGTAACTATCTAGACTGTTCTGATATTTCGTTATGAGATGTTTCCATTATGACACTATTTATTTTGAACATTTATTTTCGGCTACATATAGTCATTGATATTTGCGTACGTGTTATTTTAAAAATATGAACTTTATAGGTTAGAACGAACAGCAATGGAAATGTGAGACCCATGTCTATATTGCTACGCTATGATATCAACTTCAATGCGATTGTATTTTAACGAGCATAATAACAATGTGATATGAGCTCAGATTGTGGTATAGATCATAGCATGAAATATTACACCATTTAAAAAATAATATTTCAAATTATGTTTTGTCGGCAGATGACATTATTTGCATTGATATATATTATCCAGTACCGACCCCATTTTAACGATAACACATTTTGTGATTCACTCATTCGGAATAATTAATTTTGTATCAAAATGTAAATATCTGATGTAATAAGATGTTATATTCTCATAACTGGATATACTAATTTATATTGTTGTATATGTTCAATCCTGGAGGAAATAATCACCAATCAATATGTTTGTAAGTCAGGATAGTACTATTGAATGTCAAACTGTACTGTACTATACTACTCTTTACTGTATACACTATGGACAGAGAGAACATTCATGATCCAGTATAGTGTAGAAACTATATCATTCTACTGGGTGTCTCTGTCTCTCTATCGCTCTCTCAACTCTCTCTCTTTCTCTCTCTCTCTCTCTCTCTCTCTCTCTCTCTCTCTCTCTCTCACACACTCTCTCTCTCACTCTCTCTCTCTCTCTCTCTCTCTCTCTCTCTCTCTCTCTCTCTCTCTCTCTCACCAAATACGTATACAAATTCATGGTGACATTAAAACAACTGCATTTACGATTCTAGTATTTAAACCAAATACGTACACAGATCAACGACAAAGGTGTCATCTATGGTATAACATGGTAACATTCGTATTCCTAAAGAAAACAACCAAGGTAGTAAGTACTAGTAAGTAGTAGACTATCAATAGTCTCACAGGGTTGAATTAAATCAATAATATATAATTGGTATTATAGAAAGGAGCCTCTGAAATGCTTTACCCTCTTCAGCAATGTAGACTTGCTTAACTCTAGGGGATATTTTTAATAGGAGTATTTAGATGAGAACAAGGTGTGACACAGACTACTTTATAACACCAGGTACAGCATACATTTATTAATATGGAAAAGCCCCCACCCAGGTATAGGTGCGTAAACGTACACGCAACATATGTGCCATTCAGTACATCATTGATCAATAACTGATACCTATACATCCAAATTTACACATATACGCACACATGTTACGCACTGGCGTAACATACGCACCGGTGTAACATTAAGTTACATCAACTGATACTATCTTCACGTGCACTACAGAACCAATTGTGCGAACAATAACGTCTTCCTTTACGAACTCAGTAGCCATTACAATGGAAATAAAGCGATGGTTTGCAAGTAAACTTCAATAGACAAATGCAATCGACAGGATCACGGTTGTGTAGGTTTGTAATTGAAATCGTATTAAATGAACAGACAAGCGTTATCCCTTGGTTGCGCTGCGGGTGGGATAACATTCTACGCTGTAACCCGGGATACTAACGGAGGTAATCTCAACACGGTCAGTCGTAAACCACGCACCCAGTCGTGATTGACCGGTGATGCTTGAAATTGACATCCAAGACCTGCCAGTCAATTGCTCTCGAAGTTATGAAATGTACACCAATGGGCATTTCAATGACTATTTATTTTTTCTATTAAAAAAAAGTAGAAATTCATGGTTCGTGTAAATTATACTATTAACAACGGGATATGTGAAAATAATGAGATTTATCGGCATAGAAGTTTTAAGACACTAGTCTCATTGATATTTAACCAGATGGATTCATGATGACATTTCTTAAATATCATGAGAGTTATGTTAACGTTTTCAACAAGTATGTGTCTACAAATTGAAAACTTGTGGTTATAGTGCGTCCGAGTATAAATTGAATGATTCGAGTTCGAACCCGGTTCCGGAATCATCTCTTCATGTGGATATCAGCTTCAGATAATGAACAATTGGACGCAAATACTTTGTGAATATTTATCACCAGGACATTTTTATTTCACGAAGCTCTCGTATCCATAGAGAGCATAGCGCTTTCGTAACAATTAATCGCCGATCTCTATACGAGAGCAATGACCATTTAGTGGATACGAGAGCATTATGAAAAGGAGCAATAATTTACCAGTGTTAGCCGCGACACACATCTCTTACCGTAACACAACGTTGTCGCAGGTTATCTCGCCACTGAACAACATACAACTCCACTTTATTGGCGCTCAAAACTAAACCTGTATAATGTAATATAGCTCGTAAAGATATAAAAAAGAACATGCATGCTGTCATTAATATTGTGTCATATGATAGCATAGGTATTATTTCAAATGCCATCGCAATGTAATTATTACAGTTTAATGACAATATGCGTGTAAGTTATATACGTCATGTCAGGGACGCTGATTTCTTTGTCACGTCGATTTGCAAAGCATGGCAGAAAATATATGATGATAAAACATAAATACGCGCGCATTAATGCGACTAATCATATTAAACTTGTTCACCCTAGCTGTTAATGTAAATAAACTGGGGGTATCGTACCCTATTATACACATGAATTGACGTTTATTTCCATTGTGGGTTAAAACCTGCGACATCAATCACACGATGTTCAACGTAAATGTGCGCATAACCCTTAACCGCGCCATTGTTCCGTACAAATCTACCTTTTTGTCCGATTAATATGGAGTTGATTTGATATCTGACAGAAGGCGCGCAGAAATGTACACCGGAGTGTCATAACATTGTTGTAGGGCCTCGTCACAATGTGAAATATACACGGTTAATGTCATAACAAAAACCTTGTCGCTGATCCTCGCTCGTCTTACAAATGTCCACGCGCAGCCACCCATGGCCTGCGTTTCACGAACTGGTCGTAACGGTAGTCCTGGCATAAATCAATGTTTTACGTCATTTCCGGTTATAATAAAAGCATGGCGTACGTCCTGATTAGTGACGAAAGGATCATAATGGTAGTCCTGGCCTAAATCAATGTTTACCTCATTTCCGGTTATAATAAAAGCATGGCGCACGCTCTGGTTAGTGACGAAAGGATCGTAATGGTAGTCCTGGCCTAAATCAAGGTTTGACGTCATTTCAAGTTATAGTAAAAGCATAGCGTACGTCTTGATTAGTGACCAAGGGTAGTCTGGGCCTAAATCAAGGTTTTTACCTCATTTCCGGTTACAGTAAAAGCATGGCATACGTCTTGATTAGTGACGAAGGGGTCGTAACGGTAGTTCGGGCCTACGTCGTTTCCGGTTATAGTAAAAACATGGCCCACGCTCTGGTTAGTGACAAAAGGATCGTAATGGTAGTCCGGGCCTAATAGTTCGAGGTTTTACGTCCATTTCCGGTTATAGTAAAATCATGGCATATATACGTTCTGGATAGTGATGAAGATGTCCCAAATCAAGGCTTACGTCGTTTCCTGCTATAGTAAAAGCATGGATTTGTGACGAAGGAGTCGTAACGATAGTCCGGGCCTAAATCGTGTTTTACGTAATTTCCGGCTGTAGTAAAAAATGCATGTAGTACGTCTTTGTGTACGCGTAGATTATTATCTATAGGTATACGCCCAGCTAACAGTACGGCCCTTTCGGGAAACGCAAGCCCAGATAAACCTGCGACAATAAATTCAACTAAATGTACATTTCAGAGGATTACAAGGCATTTATCTGCCTGGCTAGATGTGTCTATTTCACGTCTATTTCTCGATTACTGGAAATCTACAGCCAATTGACGCTTGACTTGTTTTGATACTGCCAAGTTTAACCTCAAGCCCTCGCAACGGGGATTTCAACTTAAAGAGGAAATGACAAGGTACGAAGCGACCGATGACTTTGTCACCGTCTCATCCGTATCATCTTATTGCATTGTTGCGCAGCGCAGTCGTGTCGGTAATAACGGGGATAACGTGTGGAATGCTGACTGGGTCTGAACTGGGTTTCGGACCATTGCTTCGCAGATACCATTGAAAAGAGCTGGCCTACTGCGATCGGTTTAAGAAAAGTACATGCAAACATCATGCCATGGAGTTGTAGATTTCGTTCTGAAACGAGGTGTGAAGTGTCAATGCCAATTTTCGCTACGTACGTTTAAATCCACTATATGCATTGCATTCTTTACGAATGGATAATCTTTAAATAATTGAAATATTTTAGCATTTCAATATTGTGAGATGCATTTCAATATTATATTGTGAGATCCGTGAATAAATAATAAATTACTTCACATTTCAAATGTCTATAAACATTGTTTTAGAATGTGATAACATTTATGTTATTCACCGAATATAATGATACGGTTCTTAAGATAATTTGACAATTCATTATCATTCTCTAGATAACCTATCGCCTGTTAAAATTTCAGTTATAAATATTTAAAACATTTTCACATGATGAGTGTACTGCACGGATAAGAAATACTTCATCACACACAAAGTATAAAAAAATAAAACGAGACATTTATTAATTATTCTACGTGGCAAATGTCAAGTCATATATTTCCACGACGAATTAAAAAGCCCTTACACAATATAGGATTCATCGATTAAGCTACTTCAAACATGAAAACACACAATCTTGCAACATTAAATATTCACGAGAACAAATTCACACACAGATTAATCCGAGGAATTCATATTAAAAAAGCAACACGTTTGTAATGATTTGAAATTCAATACTTTGAAGAAATTCCATGAAAATTCAATTAAGACCATTTAATATAGAAAGTGTTGTACTTGGATGGCATGCAATGAAACTGAGCATTTTGGATGGCATGCAATGAAACTGAGCATTTTCACGTGGTCAAACAAGATGCATTCTGGTCAACTCATATGGGAGGTCAACTGCGCTTGACCGATAGCTGGAACGGACAGTTAACCCAGCGTGGCCGGACCCGAGAGACAGAAGATCGCATACTTGAATTCTGAATGCTTGTTCCGCATGCTAACCGCAAGATCAAAGTAAAAACGCACATCTGTATAGGAGATGGTAATTTACATTATCTATAGATATGAGGGATATACGGGTATACTTTAAAAGCCTAGGTATACGCAGGTAGCAGGTGACAAGATTTTTGCTATGATAAATATTTACATAATTATTTGATGTCGTTTAAATTGCAACTTTGAAAAATAATCTATTATCTAGAGACATAAAAGCATGGTTCATACCGTATTGTTCGTGGTGAATACATCTATTGTTATATACATTCACGGGATTTTAAATTGTAATTTTTAGATTTGTTTCTATGATTAATAGACCTTTGTGGTCTAGGAATTTTGGTATAATTATATATTTACATATTTGGTGTTTTTCAATTGCAAATTAAAATTAGATATAATCTATTATATATATAGACAAACGTTAATGGTCTATAAAAACTAATTCTATAGTGTATCCACCTTTGTGGTCTTTGAAATAGTCTCTGAGACTACGGATAGTCTATTCTTACCACTACTACTACTACTACTACTACTACTACTACTACTACTACTACTACTACTACTACTACTACTACTACTACT